>PVKN010020838.1:0-15769 GCA_004027915.1 Capromys pilorides
CCATTGTGCCCTAGGGTGGAACCAATCATACCCCAGGATGGGCCCCTGATCCCGCTCTAGGGAGGAGCCAATCATATCCTAGGCAGGCCCAGATCATGCTCCAGGGAGGAACCAATTGTAACACATAATCCTAGTGGATCATGACTCATGTCTCAAACTCTAGAAGTCCCCGCCCCAAGATTGCATGAGGCTTTTGGGGGACAACTAGACATAAACCATAACACCTCATCACACCTACCTCCTGTTGCCCTTCCTCCACTCTGGGTGCCAAACCAGTATCTCCAGTCACAGCACCTTTGCAGCAGTCACGCCGGCTTCCCTGCCCCTCAGTCTGAGGGAGGGGAGCTGTCTTCTCCCCAGAAGGTGATGCTGCGTGCAGCTTTTGTCTCCACTTCTGGGGGTGCTTGTCCCAGGGAAGCACCATGATTGTCACACTAAAGGCCATAGTGCACAGCTGCGGCCTCCTGCGAGCTCCCAGGTGGTAGCCCACCTCGGCCAGTAGCACTGCGTGGCCACCTTGATGTTTGAAGTCCTTGAGTTTTCAGATGATCATTACCTGGCCCATGGCTAACATCTGCCCCTATGAGAACCAGGTGGACATGCTTTCCCCAAATGTTTAACCAGAGAACCATGAGTAATGCTAAACACTTGTTCTGCAGCACTACATTCTGCAGTAAATACTCGGGGAGAGATGAGTAAGGAGAAACCTATCGTATTTCTCCTGCCTACCAGGCAATCCAGAGCAGATCATTTGGGATCTTACTACACAGCTCAGACTGGTACTGATCCTCCTGCCTCAGCCTCCTCAATACTGGGGTTACAGCATATGTCACCATGCCCAGTCTTCGTGGCCAGCACAGTGCGCCTGAGGGTTCTAGGACCAGCATGGCATGTGGTACTGGGGATTGTGCTCAGGTCCTTGTGTTTGCCAGGCAGGTGCTTATGCTACTGAGCTATCTTCCCAGCCATACCATCCTTCTAAAAAATAATATGAACATCAGATTTCTCACTGTATGCTTGGAGTAAATAATGTATATGTTGTTATTTAGAACAACAGCTTGTTTGCTTAGACGTAGCACATTTTGTAGCACCTGTTTTGTTTCTTCAGATCTAAGAGGCCCTCAGTTGTGTGGCTTACTATTAATTTATGTGCACCAAGAAAAGATTAAATACTTCCAATTAAACTGCAACACACCAATGGCTGTAGAGACACGCATAGTTTTGCAAATGTTGAAGTGGGAAAAGATGTGTATCTTAGCATCTTTCGAGACCCATGAGCACAAATACCTCGCTCAACCTAGACAGAATGCAAGAGTTTTAAGTGGGTGAGGAAAAAGCATGGGACTGCTGGCAAATGTGCTTTTGAATTATAGCCTGCAATCTGTTGTCCCACCTTATGGGACAAAATTCAAGGGTCAGCGGAGGCAACCTGGTGATCTAGGTAGCCAGTACCTTCTGGGGCCACTCTGACATGGTTAGAATTCAAAGGCAATCACATTATAGTTACTTAGCAGGAGCATAGTTTGCAAGAGGGAGGAGATCCGGTCCCTCAGTCAGCTTGAGTGGAGGAGCTCTTTTTAGCAAGAGTACATCTCAAACAATAGTGATCAACCATACAGCACTTCCCTTTGGTTCTTGAGACTTCTCTCTTAAGACATGAACTGGTGGTTTCTTTAGAAACGCCAGCAAGTGGGCAGGATGATGACAGAGATCCCTGGGCCACCGATCAGAATCCTAGCCTGCTGGGTGCCAGATGTACATGGAGAACCCCGGTTTGTCAGTTACTGAACCCCATGAGAAATGTGAGCCCGGTATCAGACCAGGTAGGTTAAGTCATGTTAGTGACATTTCTCCTGTTGCTGAGATGTAATACCGGGTGTCCAAAACTAAGGGAGGAAAGGCTTGGTTAGCTCACAGTTTGGAAGTCTCAGTCCATAATCGGCAAGCTCCAGCGCTGGGTGGCACGGCAGAGGGGTAGCAGTTCACGGCCTCGGAATACAGCAAATACATCAAGAGCGTGAAGGCAGGGAGTGAGCCTCTGTTCCTTCCTTATATTCTAAGCAGGCCACCGCCCTCCAGGGCAGGTGTAGCACCTGCACCATCTCCTGCCCTCCACTTGCCCAGGATGAGGATGCTTGCAAAGCGAGGATCCTGGCTCCCTGCAGTGTCACTTAAACTTCAGAACCTCTCAAGTCGACACAATGCATCAGCCATTAGTCTCTTTCCTGAAGCCATACAGCTTCCTGAGTTTAGTCTATCAGATGCCAGGGCCATGCCTTTGCCCTCAGCACTGGACTAATCAGAATATTTGCAGAATGTGGCAGTAAGTGCGTAGGTGAGCGCTGAGCCCAGGCTCTGACCATAGCAGTTGTCCAAACAGAGAATTTCTTCCACACTTTCTTGCATCTCCAGTTTAGGTGTCCCAGTAAGACCCTTTGTATCTACTCCATATTGGCAGCCAGAAGTCTCTCAAGGACCTGTTCTGATGGGTCTCTTTTCCTCCTGTCCCTACAGAGGAGCTCCTAACGCCCTGTCCCTGTAGCAGTGTGCTAACTCTGCTACTGTTTTTGGGGTCTCTGGTCCACTCCTCTGGGGCCTGTCCGTGCCCTTGTGAGCTGCTGGTGGGCTGATTTTAAGCTTCAGCCCCAGCCCTTAGCACTCCTGGGCCTTAGTTCCCATCTTCCAAGTGGAGCGAACTTGGCGCCTGCCTCCCAGGAGCGTAGCTAAGTGCGTCTGCCAGGACTGTGCCATGAGAGCTCTCCCTGGGTGTCCCGGGGCCTTTGCTCAACTTCTTCCTGTGTCTTCTCAGCTTGTCCTCCTCTGCTCCCTCTGGGGGCTCCTCACAATCACCCCATTTGACAGGTGAGGAAATAGCCTCTTGCCTCCTGCACACCCACAGCTGAGACCACCTTGCCTTCACACCGAGTTGCTTGATGGAGCCTTTGAATTCAGTGCTGCGGGTTTTGTACAAGCTTCTGGGGTGGGGCTTCTCTTTTTAAGTGGACAGGTGTGACTGTACCTCTTTATGAGGAGCAGCATGACGTCTTGGGATATTTATGCACTGCAACTGGTAGACTCGGGGTGTTTATTCATCACCTCCAACATTTCTCATTTCTTGGTGGTGTTCATTTAGCACCTTCTATTCCAGACTCTTCAGACTCTTTGAAGCAATGCTGACTAGGACCTCCCCCTTCTGTGTAGCAATGGTCCCGACTGCGTTCCTCACCAGGAAAGCCAATGGACGGATACATACTAAGGAATACTATTGAGCCACAAAGAGTGTAAAGCCTTGCCGTTTTGGTAACATGGATGGATCAGACATAATATTAAGTGAAACAAGCTAGAAGCAGCAGGCCAGATGCTACAAGACCTCGCTCATATAGGAAGCTACAAGGACCTGGGCTTGTAGAAGAGGAGAGTGGAGCAGTGACTGCAGGAGGCCAGAGAGGGGAGAGGAAGGGAGAGACGAGCCAGCAGGGAAGGTGTCTAGCTAAGGATTTGATTCTCCACACCTTCTTGTCTATGGGGTATGACCCTGACTTGTAGAACCACGGCACTGGCACGGTCCCTTTTTCAGAAAACGGCTGTTTTTCCTCTTCTTGCGTCTTGTCAGTACCACCTCCTCCCTCTCCTGGGTGGAAAGTCAGCAGCACCGCCTCCGTGCATGCCTATAACGTACCCCAAACAGTGAGCCCCGCAGGCCATGCTGATCCCCTCTATTGCCCAAGCCGAAGGACGCGGAGACCGCGGCCTCCCTTTCCCTTGGGCAGCATGGCTGGTGGAACGGCTCCGGGTAGCTGTGCTGCTGCTCTGGGGGAGGCAGAGGCCAGTGAACGCGCCTGCGCACGGCCTTGCCTTAGCGCTGAGAGCGCTCTGCGTGGGCTCAGGGTCCGTCTCGCAGCCGAGCTTCGCGTGACACTGGGCAGCATCTGAGGAAGAGAGGGCAGCATGGAATCCCCCTGGGCAGCGTGCAGGCCTAGGCGTGGATCTGGGGGGCGCTGAGAGCCTTGGAATAGGGTGCAGGGTGAGCTAGTCGCCTCAGCTCGGATACAGACTGGACAGCGGGGGAGGTTCTTTGGGCTTCGGCCACTTCTTGGCCTCCGCCTTCAGCTGCTGCCAGGGCCAGGACCGCAGTGCGGAAGGACGCCGAGGCCGGCGCGGGCGTGGCCGCTGGGCAGGTCCACTGCACGCCCAGCACCGAGCAAGCGTTTCTGCTTCCAGCTCCTTGCGGATGTTCTGCGTATCTGCTACCGCCACTTCTTACCTATTCGCCCCATCCGCTGAGAAGTATGTGGATGTGCGGAAGCTGTGAGACTTATTTCATGGCTCAGCGTGTGGCTTGTCCTGGGGAATGCTTGAGAAGAATGCATCTTCCGGGGTGTGGGGTGGAGCGCTCCATAAATACCCAGTGTAAAAGGTCTGATACTTGGTCTAGCATGAAGTCACTTTGCAAGAAAATCTTGTTCTTTCGTTTATTACATTGATACCCAGATAAAGCCACAGGAGAGGCAGCTTTGACTGTGGGACTCAGCAGTTTCTGAGAACACAGTCTGCGCATGACGTGCTCAGAGGTGCGGAGAGAGATGGGGTCCCTCGACAGAGAAGCCACGGCAAGGCCTTGAGCCCGGGAGGCAGATGTAGAGCTCACGTGTTCTCCTTGTGGGCCAAACAGGAAGAGAAGGCCGAGAACACTCAGCAAGGCACTGAAGCATCTGGGCATGCGTGGGAGGAGGAGCCCTGCCCCAGGAGAGGAGGGGAAAGCTCACCCCTCAGCCAACACCTTGGGACTGGAAAGTCGATTGCCCACCTACTCTGCTTCTAGGTGGTATTTCATTAAGCAAGGCTATGAGGTGAGGCTGGCTTAGGGTGGGGCAGAACTGCCAATCAATAAGATCACAAGTACAGTCCCTCAGGTAATACTGACTGGGCATCAAATTATAGGATGGTTGTGAGGTGGGGCAAGACCATGGAGAACCAGTAAGTATACAACAAGTATAGTCGCTAGGGTAATATTGATAAAACAGGGGCCAAATGGGGAAACAAGTCACCGAGCAAGTGCGTATGGGATGGGCAAGGACTTTCTTGGAAGGGCTGGGTAGGTTCAGTCCTCTACCCAAGGTGATTGATGTCTACTTAGAACACGAATCCATGCTGTTCATCCCTGGGGGAAGTGTATGGGTGAGTCATTCTTTTTCTTGAAGTCTGGTCTTCAGTAAGTGTGCCTCCAGAAACAGGTGTCATGGCATTGACCTTGTGAGGGTTCAGCTGTGTCCAACTCCCTACAGTATTTCTACCTACCTTGTTACTGTAGCAGTCCCCCCTTTGAAGAGGTAGCCCTAACTGCTGTGAGGGAACAAGAATTCAAGAACCAACCCAGCTACTTCCAGCAGAAGAGGGCCACAGTCATGATTGGCAGCCAGAGACACTCCACAGAGGGCCTCTGTCTAACGGCCTGGATAGGCACCTGCTGTTCTTGTCTTGAGCAGGCGAACAGCTCTAAGTCTGGAGGAGACAAGACCACAGAAATAGTTAAGTGTGCATGGGCCAAATAATAAACTCAGCAGGATGATGATGAATAGAGCCACCAAGGTTCTCCACCAAGAGGAGTGCTGGCTGTCTGGAAATACACAACTAATTGTTGTCAGCCACAGTTCCCTCTTGTCCTGTAGAACCACAGAAGCCAGTCCTCCTTCCTGTACCCCACCAACTTTGCCTAGTGATCAAAGAGAGATGAACAGGCCTCTGAGCACACAGGCCCAGCACGGCAGCATTCTGTACATATAATCGCTGGGATGATCATTAACCCAACAGGACAGGGCTGAGGAGGAGTGTGGAGGTCCCTGGGGTAGCGCTGCCCTTGTTTACTCATCAGACTGTCCCTGTCTGGTGCATGTTCATGAGCTTGGGCCTCCGGTGCTAAGGTGGTCTGGTGCTCTGGGCAGAGCTAAGGAGATTATACCACTCTCGGGGCTGGCTCCAGCGCAACAGCCTGGTGGCCTGTGGGCTGCTGCCAGGAGGACTGTCACACTTTCCCGTGATTTCCAACTCTGGAAAAGCATGACCTGTATTGGGAAGAACTTTCCACCCCCTTGTCACACAGAAAGCTCCATCACCCACTCCTCCCCTAAGCATTCTGTACGGTTTCATCTGAGGAGAGCGTGGGGCTTTGGTGTTTCTCTAATGGCTGCTTGGGCTTTGTCACTTTCTCTTTCCAAGACACCCTTCCCTTGCATATTTCTTGGCCATTAGGGGATGGAAAAGACTGGAAGAGAAAGGTTGCCATGGTAACCAGCTTGGACTTCCTTTTGGCTGTGTTCTCTGTGTTAAAAACAGTAGTTGCTCTGTGTTGAAGGCTTCTCATGGGACAATATACAACAGCAAATTACTATGTGGTTAACATACAATATGTCATATATGCATATGTAGCTATAAGACGGGTACTGTACAATAACGTCTCCTAAAGTTGTAGGGATTCATTGTCCTGAGGAGACCTATGCACAGCACAGAGTACACTGCCTGGGACCTCCCCAGCACGTGGCCCGTGCTGCCTGCCTGTCATTGCTGCAGCTCAAGGAAAGCTCAGAGCATCTTCCACTGGGGACTGGTACCCTCTGGGCGTTACTTATCACTGTGTGTGCGAGCCATGCATGGCAGGTTCAGAGCTCTTACTAGATCGTGACTTAGTGGAGTAGTTGCAACCAAGGTGACATGGCCCCCAGCACTGAAGTACTTCCTTCTTGGCCCTTTACAGAATAAAAGTGGCAATCTGGGAGCAGCACCACAGGCTCCCTTGGTGTGTGGATGGAGTCCATTCCCAGCGGGCTCTTGTATTTTAGGATCCCAGCACATAGACCCACAGCACAAACCGGTAGGCTGCTGTTATTTGCACCAGGCCTTCCAATTGGGCTGGTTGCCAGCTCATCCTCCTGTACCCAGCTTTGCCACCCCCCTCAGTAGAAGCAGCTATGGAGGAGGTGGAGGTCCTACATCCTCTGGATGTCTTTGGCCCTTATGAATCACAGGGCTGCCTAGGACAACAGTACGTGTTGGGGTTTCTCTGGGGCTGGGTATCTCCAGTGTGGGGAACTTGCTCTGAGCATGGACCTTAGGCTGGTGCCCTTAGAGAAACCTGTGTGGGGAGGGGAGCAGTTGGGCCTTGTGAGGGATGGACGTGGCCCTGCCCTGGAAGCAAGGTCTTGCCTCTGCTTTGAGAGCCAACATGGAGTTGTGGAAAGCACTGAGCTCTGGGATCTGGTCACCGCAGGACCCTTACAAGCTCTGAGATGCTTGCTCCTTGCACCCCTTCCTTGCCTGCCCCTCTTGACTGTCGGCAGGGGTTCCCACTGAGGAAGACAGCATGGGGAGCAAGTGGAGCCATCCATTTGCGTGGAAGCCCACGACCCCACAAGAGCCACCAGCAGGAATACTAAGCAAACACCTATTTTGGAGGAAAGGTGGTTTCCTCGCTGATGTAGGTCAAGTTTTCCAGGGACGGAGCCATGCTTGTTTCTGTGCACGCCGTCTGTGCCTTCTGTCCCTGCAGTGGGGAGCGGAGTCACCACGACAGACTTGAGTGTGAGGCCTAAGAATCCTAAAGTTCATGCTCCCTGGCTTTGGCGGCAGCGCCTGGGGCCCTGCTCTCATCGTCACAGCTTCCCTGTCTGAAAAGCGATCACAGACCTCACCTTCCCATTCGCAGTTGTCGTCGGAAGTTATAAACTGGAAGCAGCAGTGAAGCTCAGGCCCATAGTTTTGGTGTCTCCTGAGATATTTAAGGTTTGCTGTGCTACTCTGACTCTGCCTTGCGGAGAGGGCTTGTCGCTGTCCCTCTGCTCTTACACATGAGGTGTTACTTTCGTTTCTCTGTAAAAAGAAACCAAACTACCTGTCAAGTGTGGCCATCCTTATTGTGGACTGACCATGTGTCCTGTTGAGAATCAGGGTTGGAATCACACAGGAGACAAGCCACCAGGTCTGACCAACTCTAGAGCAAGCGCCAAGAGCAAGAGGCAAACGGAGCACACGAGGGCGTGGAGTGCATGGGCTCCGAATTTGCTTTTCCATCCTTGTGAACAGCATGGCTTGAGACACCTTACATAGCCTTATTTGGATTCAGTTTTCCAATCTGTAAAACCACAACAATGTTACCTACCAAGCCGTGATGTTAAGAAGATCAAGTAAGAGAATGAGTCGGAAATGCACTAGACACTCTGCTGTTTTTCTAATTCCTTCGTCTTTCTTCTGTGCCAGTCACTGCTCTCCACGATGTGCTTTCCCTCTCTCTGATTGATTGTCGGCAGCCCCATCCCCTTCACAAGCAGGGGCCTCTCCTGGCTTTGGTGTCACCAGGCTGGTGAAGAAGAGCTCCTGGCAGGGCAGCATGAGGTCTTTGCTGCTTCCAAGAGCAGCTGGGCAAGGCCACCGCCGTGGGCCACTGTCCCTCTGCCATAGCACGGCCAGCCATCTCGTTTTGCTCTTTCTCTAGGTCTGAACCACAAGCTTCCTGATTCCTCAGTCAGGGGCCACTGGAGCCTGAGGGGCTCACTGAGATGTGGGGAAAGTCTGTCCTACCCATGGCTTTGAGCCATTTGTGGAATGCAGGAAATACTGGAAATATTTGAGGTAGGGTGCATGGTAAGTCCCTCCCTGGGGCCCCTGTCTGCTGGGACAGCGGAGGCTCCAGCTTCTTCAGCTGCATTGCAGACAGTGCCAGCAAGTGCTGTCCTACGCTGCCCAGTCCCAGCCATGCCAGGTTTGCTCCTCCACTGATTTCTGTCTTGGTCCTCCTGAGTGAACCTACTCCAGGCCCTGCCCACCACAGTCCTCCAGTTCCTTGAAGAAGGGGCTGGATCCCTGCAGACCCTGAGCCTCAGGCCTCTACCAGCCAAGAAGCTCTGGGTTTGGAAGATTGTGGAGGACAGTGCTGGGGGCTTGGAAGCCAGGAAAATGCTCAGAGCTCAGAGTCGTGCATATGCTGGTGCCCCTGTTATCTGCAGGCATGGCTTTTGGGGCCAGGTGGATACAAAGGAAAGGCTGCCACCCAGCAGAGCAGAGAGATTTCCAGATCACCCCCCTTGCCCCGCCCTACCCTGCCCCATCACCATGATGCTAAGCCTGCTTCTTGGTGGTGGCCTCTCTAGCCTGGTGAAGTCCCTGTGCCCAGAGGCAGGCCATAGCCTTGAACAGGTCACTTTACACTCTGCCTCACCTCCTTTTAGGAAAGGGATGGCTGTGACCACTGCCTAACAGGATTGCCTGTTAGGAAGCGTGGCTCTAGTAGGTACTCAGGGTGAAGGTGGCTTCTGCCCACTGTCTTCTCATTTTGGCCTTCCCTGGTGAGGTTTTCTTAGTGACAAGAAAGCTGGCAGTAGCCAGCTTCCAACTGCCTCTTCCCAGGGCACCTAACCCTAAACCCCAGGGCCTGCACTCAGGGGCTGCTGTTTCCAGCACCCAATTCTCCTGGCCCTGGGACAGTTCCTTATTAGGATCCTGGTATAGTTATTGTCCGGAAAGATGCGTGTCTGTCATTTTCCATTAATTACCCCAAAGTGAGAGTCACTCCCCCTCTGTATCGCCAGGTGATGCGTCATGAGGAGAGACCCACCCAGGGCCATCCCGGAACCTGGGGTGAGCTGGTGGCCCGTCAGGCCCTCTCAGTCCGGCCTTCGCGTGAGTTGAAGCCAGCTTCACACACTCACTCACGCATCTGCTGGGGGCGCAGAGCTGTGCTCTTCTTCTGGATTTCCTACTACAAAGGGTGCTTGCAGGAACCCACGGAGTGAGGGGAGCACAGATGGGAGCAACCTGCAGGGGCCTCCCAGGGGCCCCAATGACATGCTGTGTTCCCCCTCTCAAGACACCTGCCAGGGGCTGTGGCCATGGCTGATGGTAATGGCCAGCAAGTGGCAGCAAATGTCCTTTGACCTTGGTGCCCCACCGTGGGCCACGCCTCTCACCTTGGAACTGGTCCGCCCAGTGCCTGCCCCATTCCTGAGAGCAGGCTCACCCTTGGGCTTTCTGCTTGCTACAGTCTTGTGGTCACGCACAAAGAGAAGTGTTAGCACTTTTTTCTTGCTTCCGAAGAGATACATAATTACAGTACTTTGGAAAATCTAAATAAGCAAAAATAACCAAATTAATATCAGTCATTACTCCAATTAAATACAAGCAACTCACATTTTGATGTGTAACCTTCCGGGTATACATGCACAGTTGACATGCTGCTTTCCAACTTTTTCTTTTAATTAAAATGGTCATAGGCATCTCCCTTTCTTAATTAAATGCTCTTCTACAACAAACTTTGCGAATGGCTTCCTTTTTGCCTTGCGAGCTTCCTGCTGTGTTATGTGCCTGTCAGCCTGGCTGCCTCAGTGGCTTTGCGAGCTCCTTAATATCATGTTCCTCAGCATGGTGTTAGCCCCAGAGCTTTGGCATAGATTGGTGGAGAAGTGGGCAAGCAGAAAGGGGGGAGACTCGGAACAGATACGGTTTAAATGGGAAATCTATGCCTCCTTTAAATTTTCCTCTCTTCTTTTCCTTCTTTCCTTCCTTTTATATTCTTTCCTCCATTCCTACATCTTTCCTCCTTTCTTCTCTCCCTTTTCTCTTTCCTCCTTTCCTTCTTCTGGTCCTCTCTTGCTTTAAAAATATCTTGGTAAGTATTTTAAATATTCATATAGTTATTCATTTATTTGCATACCAAGTTAACACTTCCTCTGAGCTGAAGCCTAGCTAGGTTCTAGGCCTGGAATAATGTGCAAGAAAGCCAAGTTCACTGCCGTCTTGAAAGTACAACTGCTGAGGCACACGGATTCTGATCAGGTTGCCAAATGAAGTGTAAATAGTTAACTTGTGTTAAAGTACAACAGAGGAAAACATGGGTGAGAAAGAGAGTTGAAGAGGCGGACACTTGACATGGCACCCCAAAAAGCTCTTGGACAGTCACGTCTAGATGTGGAGGCGTGGTTGCAGGGGGATGGAAAAGATGCCCCTCAGATCCACAAAGCTCGCAGAGTGAGGACTGATCTGCAGGACTAGGCTCTGGGTGGACACAGGAACTAGGAAAGAGGAGATTCCCCTGGAGCGTTGAGAGTCCAGGTAGAGGGAGGGCCCTGCCCCAGCACGGTGGAAGAAACAACACGGAGAGCCATGGGTTCCAGAAAGAGCTCCTCGGCATGGCTTTCCTTCCAGGGGAGTCCTTCAAATCTACGCACAGTGAGAGTTGATTTGGAGCTGAAAGCTGAGCCAGAGCTCAGGGAGGGGACTGAGGCTCATCATTACTAGGGCAGCCGAAGATCTCAGCCCAGCACAAAGGCCACAAAACTCAAGCACAGTGGGAGAAGACAAGCCTGGCCCTCAAGAACCGGCCCTTGCTTACGCTCTGCCTGCCTGGCCTCTTCTCCAGCTCCTCAGCAGGGCATCATATTTAACTGCACCATCTGGGAGGTGCTGCTCTGCAGTGTTTGCCCTGCGTTTCTACCAGCTACTTCAAGAGTGGCTGCCAAGAGGTCCCCGCAGTTGGAGGTGGACATGGGGGCAGCAACAATCTTGCCTTCTGGTAGCCAGCCAGTGTAGAAAGAACAAAGCAGGTGACCAGGGGGTGTCTGGGGCTCACAAGGGGCTCTCTCTGCATGATCCCTCCACCTCTCCTGTTTACTGATGCCAGCAAAGTTCCCCATCCTGGAACAAGAGTGCTATCTTCAGTGTTCATGCCCATCACACACTGAAGGCCCAGCATTCCCTAGGGAAGAACAGACAACAAAGCCGTTCCACTCTGCCACTCCCTCCTGCCTGCCATTGGCCCCCATGAGGCCCACTGTGCATGGCATTTTCCACTTACAAAGTACCGGTGGTCTAGATAGTTAAGCTACCAGTTACCCAGATCTCTGGGTCTTCTAGCAGAGGCTGCTGGGCTGCGGTACAGAGATTTCTGGTTACACTGATCTGCTGGGAGCAGCACCAGGAAAAGGACTTCGGCAACAGCACACTTGACGAAGACCTTTAGTGACAAGGCCTGTGATTTATAGCTGGATACCTAGCATTGTGACTCTAGATTCCAGCCTCCCTTGCAACTTGTTGTAGCCACATGGCTAGTTCCTCTGCAACGAAGTACATAAGCACAAGCATCCTGAATGTGCTCTTTGAAGAATTCTTAAGGACAGAGTAGGAGAAAACCTCTCTTTCTTCTTGCTACATAGAATATAGAAGGGATGGCTGGCACTTAAGCAGCCACAGTGAATTAAGAGGTGAGCTCATGTCTGTCCATATAAGGCAAAAAAATGGAAAGCTCAGAGTTTCTTGCCAATTCCGAGCGGCTTCTACTTCTGCAAGTAGCAGGAAGACCTATTTCTACTTTGCTTGGCAGCCAAACCTGATCTGAATGAGTACGATCCTGTGTGTCTACAGCCTGCAGTCATATTGCCCCTTTAGTCAAAGGTCATTTATCGTTGGGGGCCATAGTTTGTGCTAGGGAGCTGAGATGCAAAGCCAGAAATAGTTGCGACTTCCCAGCAAGGGAAAAGCTAGTGGGAAGGACAGAGGCGAGCGCACGGGTTCATCCTTTAGATAACCGAGTAATTATTGTGTCTGGAGTGATGGGTGAGAAGAGAAAAATGCCCATAGATGCCAAGAGGTGCTTTATTTTTATTACAAGATATAAATGCTTCCTCCAGTGGTAGTTCTGGTCCATTTCTTTCTCTTTTTTTTATGGCTTGACCTTGAACTACCTTTGTTGTAATTAATGCCTCCTTCTTGAATCAGACTCACCATTTGGCTCAGGCGACTGCACTCTCCTGGGTGGCCTCCTCTCTCTCTGTCCCCTTGGCCTAGTCCATCCCCTTTCCTTGCCCTTGACACTTGCATGGTCCTCAGATGTCTTTTCTTTTCTGTCCTTGGTCTCAGGGTGGGCAGTGTTGCACACCCCCAAATCTCCCGCTGGCTGGCCTTCACAGCGGCGCATCCGGCTGCTTCTGCCACATCTCCATCAGGGAAGAGCTGTCCTTGCAGGCACTGGACATTTTGTTTCCAAGCCACCCACTCACTGTCTCCACCACTGGGTCACTGACACCTTGAGATCCACTCTGGCTCTCCTCTCAAGTGGGTCCAACGTGCAACTTCTGCTCGCTGCTTCACACGGCCTGCCTGGGTCCAGGCCTGCAACAGCCCCTTGACTGGTCTCCCTGCTTTTCTCTTGGAGATCACAAACCTGTTCTCAGAACCACAGCCAAGGCCACCCTTTGAAATGGAACCCAGAGAATATACCTCCAAAGAATCTACTTGCTGCTCAAGATAAACGTCACCAACACTTTGGGGATCTTTGAGACATGAGCGCTCTGTCCAGTGCCTTCTGATCCTATTTCTCTCCTCCACATCTCATCCTGCTGCCACAGTATACTGAACTCTGCCCATCTCCTGGACACACAGAGGCCCCCTGCCTGGTTTCTTTGCTGCCCCTTTGCCATCCTCACTGCATCCTGTGACAGTGTCCCGGGGTGGGAGTGGGGGTCCTTTCTGACTCACAGTCCCCTCTTCCCTGGCTCTCATGACTCTCTAGTCCCTCCTGTTCCAGGAGCAGCACACCAGCCCCAGGGAGGCAGAGTTTGCCCCTCCCAGCCCTTGGAAAGTGTCTGCAGCAGTGAATCCACCCACAGGTAGCTGTGGAAGAAGCGATTGGGTCGCCTTGTACTGGAGACCCTCCGCAGAGCAGATACACTTCTACTCCAAGGGCAAATGTCTTGCCACTGGGTGCTAAGCAGGACACTTTCACCGGCTGCTTTTCAGAGCAGAGAGTGCATCTTCCAGAAGCAGCTTCTCTTTCATTGCTGGTGTCCCCAAGAGGCAAACAGGCCAGAGAATGAAGCAGGACTGGAAAAACTCTAGGCAGCTGGGCTGCGGCTCCTCTCTTGGGCACTCGCTGGGACAACCTGGCTGCTCCTTGCTGGCCTCAGCCTGCACTGGCGTCGGGACCTACTGTCATCTTCCTGTCCCGAAGCCTTCATCCTGGCCTGATCAGATCTCTGTTGGTCACGGGCTGTGTGTAGAGTCTGTTTCCTCAGTGTCCGGTGTGGTGCTCCATGCCTATAATCCCAAGATTCTGGGAGGCTGAGGCAGCAGAAGCATGAATTCAAGTCCAGCCTGGGCAAGTTAGTGACTTCATGAAACCTGTCTTAAAATAGAAAACACAAACACTCCCCTCTATCAGCAGATGGAGTTCCGCGTGTCGGCCCTGTGTTCACTTTCTGCACTGTCTCCCCATGAGAAGCTCAAGTCTTAACCCCAGAACCTGTGAATGACTTTATTCAGCAATAGGCTTTTTGCAGATATCAGCTGGTTCAGACAAAGTCTCAGGGAGGGAAAGGGGCCCCTAATCCAGGGACTGGCGACCTTTTCAGAAGGACACAGGCACACAGGGGACAAGGCCACGTGAAGATGGAGGGAGCTGGGATTGAAGCCGAGAGCCCTGAGGATTGCTGGAGCTGGTAGGCACTAGGGGAGGGAAGGCCGCTCCTGGATGGGATCCTGAAGGGTTGGGTGTCCCCTCCCACCTTCACTGTAGATGTGAGGCCTCCAGAGCCCTGAGAGAACACATTCCTACTGGGACTCCCCTAGCTTGTGACACTCTGTGATGGGACAACGTCTTAGCCACAAGACACTAAGGCATTGTCCCGAAAGCCTACACATGCCTAGAAGAGGCTGTCCTTGACCAGGGTTACTCACTGGCCCCCAGAGAGCCCCTTTGGTGCCCACTGTCACTGCTCTTCTTGTGTGGGGTCATGTGAGGTAGCTGGTGATGTCTGTCCCGGCAGAGTGCAAACCCCAGCCTTGTTCCCAGCAGGGAACCCCATCACCCTGGGCGGGCCGTAAGCGTGTGCCGAACGCAGCCCCACACTCACAGAGTCACCCTAATTTGAATCTGCCCGAGTGTCATGAGATCTCCAGTCAGAAGGCTGCCCTGGGTGCTTCCCCTGGAAACCCTCAACGCGCAATATTCAAATAGAGGATCAGACCACGAGCCATGAAAGCAGACCAGAGGTTCTGTGAGGACTTTCCAAGCCCAGGGCCATCTTCACCTTTCAGCATGAATGTTTTCCTGCTAAGAACATGAGCCAGAAATGAGTTTTACCAAGTGACCAGCAAGACCTGAAATAGAAAAAAAAAAAAAAAAAATCCTGTCAAAATGGAAGTTCTCTCACACTCGGGCCTCCACCACAACTTCTCCTTCCTACCTCCCATCACCGGAACCACCTAGGCTTGGTTTCTGGGTTGGGATGCATGGTGACCCTGTTTCAGTCCTCTCCAAGTTGTGCTCTATTTGCTTTTCCTGGGTTTCAGACAGAAGTGTCTAACTGTGTCTGCAAGAAGAACTGACATGGCCCGGAGATTCATCTGCTACCTGCTGTGTGTCTCTGTCTTGTCGTGGAGTCTCAGTGGTCATGAGTGGGCGCCTGCTGTGAGCCGCCTTCTACTCTAGGCAAGGTTTTACACTGCAGCGTCCTTGTTATTTGTTCCAGAAATAGAGAGGTTCTCTAAAGTGACCTCATCCCAGTCATTTCACTCAGGAGAAACCGAAGCTCAGTGCAGCGAGGCTCGTTCATTTGCCTAAGGTCACGAAACCATTAGGTGACAGAGTCACCTTCAAATCTAGGACTTTCTGAGTTTAAAGCCAGTATTTTTTTTTTTTTTTTTTAAGAATTTTTTTCCTCTTGCAAGTAGATGCAGGGGCTGGGATTTCAATCCCCGGACCTGCTCTGCCAGTCCCATCTCTGGGGTG
>PVKN010020839.1:0-15775 GCA_004027915.1 Capromys pilorides
AATCTGGGCAGGAAGAAGTCCTTCAGGGAGGAAGTTAACTATCACTTCCCAATTGGACCCGCACTGTCCTTGAGCCTGCAGCTGTCACTTTAGACAACAACATCCTCAGATGCCCCCGAAGTGCTCTCCTTGCTCTGTCCCTGTAAACTCTCCTCTCTTTGAGCTCACAGCATGAGCTGTGACTCAGAGGCTTCCCAGGAGTAGCAGCAAGTGCGTTCTGAGCTCCTGTAATCTAGCATCGTGCCTGGGGCTTAGAAGACTCAGAGTCCCTGTCTGGCATCATCCACCACGCAGACAGCATGACCACCTCAGTGTCCACATCCCAGTTAATTGAGTCGCTCTCCCAGCTACGCTTTCCAAGTCATCTTTTCTTTCCACCACCCATCTGTGTCAGCGGCTGATAGGTAACATGGTAGGGGTAGGAATACATAGGTGATGAGATGGGATGTTCTCTGACTTCCTGTGGCTAGCTCTCTAGTCAATTTCTATTTGAAAACTTACAGAATGGTCTCTCTGTGAAATCAGCACTGGCCAGAGTAACTTCAATTGCTGCATGATCCCTTGCCTTGTCCTCATTGCCTTGATTGCAGTCTTCCTCTTCTCTCTCCTCAGAGGTGGCCGCTGAATGGGGGGCCCTGCACCCACCCTAGATTCTGTGAGCACTCCTAGTAACCATACACCTCCTGGCAATCCTTGCCATTGCCAGGCAGGTGCTTAGAAGGCCAAGCTGTCTCCCTAGCCCGCCTTTGATTTTTGACATGGCCTAGTGACTTGCTTGGACCAGGGGGGATGTACAAGGGTATGAAGTGAGGAATCTCAGTGTCACTTATCTGGTTCTTGTACTTCTGTCACCATCTTGAGAGTGACAGACCCTGGGTCACTGCTGTTTCCTCAGCAAGGCCTGAGAATGACACAGATGGGGTACAGTTTCCCTTTTTAGCCATAGAATTACAGGTTGAAATACACATCTCAGCTGACCTATAAACTTGGGAGGATGAAAATAACTATGAGGATTGTTTGTTACACAGCATGAATGTATGAGTAATTTATGGAGGACACCGACTACTGTGCTATCCTGTCTCTCAAATTTGAAAGACTTTCATTTTCTAGTCTCCTCCCCACAGATCTGGTTGCATCATTCTGGCTTTAGTCTCTCTGTGCTGTCCATTGCCTAACAAAGAGAGCTTCACAGGCTTTGCCAGATTGCTTCCTCTTCATTTAGCCCCACAAAACTTTCCTGTCTCACCCTGTGTCTTTCCCTGAACCCACCCTAGATGCAGTGAGCACTGCATCAGCAGCCACCATTTCTTGTGTGTGCTCTGTTTTCACGACTCAGGCACTAGCTCATCCTCATTGCCCTGCCAGAACCGTCTTCCCCCAGCTGCCTGCTAAAATTCTGCCTTTCCTCTAGGATATTGTGCAAGCGCCATCTTCATGAGATGGTTACCGTTTCCCTTCCATTCAGTATGAAATTTTGTACCTCAGCCCCAACAGAAGAGAATTCACAATTTCTTTTGGAAACTATCTCCTAGCTTTGTGGTACTTGTTTATTTATAAATTTCTCTTTCCAAATGAAGTCAATACATCTTAGAAGTAAAGACTTCTATGTCCTGGGATTTTCCAAATGCTGTTTAAGTCATATCTGCTCCGTTCCTTTGTATTGAATGTTGAGTGTTGAATGGATGAATGGCCAAAATCTCTCAATTTGTTTATTCAAAAGAATCCACTGGCCAAAAGCTAAATTAATTTATGTAACTTAAATGTGCAATGGTTACCTTGGCTCCATTCCAGGGATCCCAAAGTCCTAGTGTTCATTTCTACTGAATAAAGAATATTCTTTCTTCAAGAGCAAATGGCCTTATTGAAAATCATTTCAGGACTGATCCATCAGCATCCCTTCTTTAGATGCTTTGAAGAAGTTATGAAATAATGTGCCTTTTTTTTTGTGTGTGTGTGTGTGTGTGTGTGTGTGTGTGTGTGTGTGTATGTGTGTGTGTGTGGTACTGGGATGGAGCCCAGGGCTTTTGTGCTAAGTTATTTCTCTATCCTTTTGTTATCATTATTTTTTGTGAGAGAGTCTAGCTGAGTTTCTAGGCTGGGCTCGAACTCGTGATTCTCCTGCCTCTACCACCCAGAGGGCTAGGCTTACAAGTGTTCACCTCCTTCCTGACTACTTTTTTAATGAAAATGCAGGAGTATTTACCTTTCCACCTATGTACTTTTTATGAAAGGTAAACAGAAAGCCTCAAGGAGATTGCACCAGTTGGGGTGGGGGGAGGTGGGAGAGAGTCCCCTTTCCAGAAAGCTCCTAGTTTTAAAAAATTCCTGTGTTTTATGTCTCAGTTCTGCTCATTTATTCTCTCAGTTTTAGATATGCTTAACCTACACACCCTGACAATACAGGGAGCACTCTCTTTCGGCACTGCCTTGTTTCCAGGCTAGTGGGGGAGCTACTATCAGTAATAGCACTTGGCCTTGCACAGGCCAAGAGCTGTCTAGAGTCTTCCCAGCACAGAGGACACACGCCACTCCTGGTTGCCCCACTTGGGCAACTGTCCCAACCCAAGCAGACTTGGGAAAGGTGTCTCAGTGTAACAAGCCTACCTGATCACCACTGTAAGAACACCATGCTATTCACAAAAACAATCATTTGTATTTTACCTTTGCCTCCTCAAATTCTCTTAAATTAAAGGAGGAAAATTGCAATCTCCAGCATATCCTAAAAGCAAGAAGGCTCAGCCTTTGCCACAGTGATTATGTTTGAAGCTAGAGGGAATCAACTCACTAAAACCGCTCTGGGCACCAATTGCCTTATTTCTCTTTCACATACCCGTTCGCATGGCTTGGCTGGATCCAAAGTGGATGGCATATGGCTTTTTGCTGCTTGAGCTGCCTCTGAAGGAAATGTCATTGGCACAGAATGCCAGATTTCCATTTTGTGAGTCACAGAGTGTGGAATCCTGTCCGAAAGCTCCCTGGCCACTGTGTGTTCTTAAAGCAGAAGTAGGAAATGGAAGGAGATGCCGTTTCTAGTAAGATGCATTTATCGTGATGAAATGCATATGTAAAAGAGACCTGCCGGCACTCCCAGGAAAAGCTGGTTGGCTAGTTTGATTATGCCCAGGTCCTCGGTGAGCACAGCATTTGGTGCCAGGCCTCTACCACACAGGTGCTAGTCAGAAGGTGAGGCAGTTGGATTTTTTTCCAGATAGATAAGAATTCACATGTACATGTCCCAGGTAAATGAGACTGGAACAGAAGACATCAATATCCACTGGTTCACTGGACATTCAGTTTACCAAAATGTTCACTTTACCAGAATGCTGTATTCAGCCCATCCTCAGGTTATCCAATGCATTGGAACAATGGCTGATGAGGGAGGCTTCAAACTATCACAGATATAGCCCTGGACTTCGTCCCCCACTGCTTCATGGCTGAGGAGCCAACAGAAGGACACGGAGAGTACAGAAAAGAGATGAGACAGAACCATATGAGATGGCTCATGTCTGACAATTCTTGTCCGACCCAGTGCAGTCTCAGATGGATTGCCCTTGTGTGCAGTGAGATCTCATTAAGCACAAGCACCACCATTCACAGTACCTGTTTCTCCTTCTGTGCCCGTGCTCGCCAGTCACTTATCAGATAAATTGCAATCAGTCTTAACAGCCAAGGAGCCCTGGCTCTAGATCCAAGGTGTGGGGTGCACTCCCCTGCTGCACCCTCATTGTGTTGGGTAGTTAACCTGCCTGCTCCTCCCTCTCCTCATCTATAAAAAATGGGTCATAACTGTTGTTGCTGTGGGGGATTAAGTAAGGCACTGTGAGGAAGAAGCGTGCCCTTCAAAATTAGCACCTCTGTGTGGTTCTTCCCAATATGGCCTGAGGGCTTGGGCCATGTGTGGATGGAAAGTGGTAGAAGTCACATGCACTCACCTGGGGCACTGGGAGGCCTGGATTCTACTCCAGCACAGTTTGGAACTCTGCATAGCCAGGGTTATGCACCTCCTACACAAAGTCTGTGTCCCTGGAGACCCTGGAAGGCTTTTGTGCCACAATGCTTGCAATTTCATCCCGCCCTGCTGTCTCTGGGGCTCTGCTCTGTGGGGTGACAGTCACCTCTAAGCCTAACCTCCTCCCTCTCTTCCTGTCCATGTCACCTACCCACCTGCCAGGGCACTGAAGTTTGCATTTTAAAGACCTAACAATTAACATTCTTGACCCACTGTGTACTCCTGTCCCCTCCAAATTGGACTTCTCCATGTAGCTGCCCCACTCTCCACCTCTGCCTTTCATGTGTTGAGCCCTGCCCCCACCAGAGATGCAACTGAAACCAGAAGAACTTCATAAGTGGCTCTGATGTGTACTAAAATATATCATCAAGGCCAGCCAGATAGCTCCATGGACTAACACACCTACTTAGGCAAAGCACAGCAGCTGGAGCTTGATCCCCAGTGTGTCATGCTGGCCCCACCCCCAGGGTGCACTGAGATGGTGATTGAGACTGAGCATAGTGGTGCACCTATAATCCCAGTGCTTGGGAGGCTGTAAACAGGAGGATCACTATGAACCCGATTTACATAGTGAGAACCTGTGGACTCTATAAACTCTTACTAAATACATTAGAAAAAAAGAAACAAAATATATCATCAAATTTTGAAAACCACATTTGAAAGCCATGGAAGGCACCAGCTTTGACAAAGCCAAGGATGACCTTTGATAGTTTCCAGCCTCAGTTCTATTTTGCTTTCTTTATAGGACTTAGATTATGCGGGCTACCTTCTCTCTGTAAAAACTTAGCGAGCCTTGCAATGGCATCACAGCTGCTTAAGCCAGCTACACATGCACAGGGACAACAGGTTCAAAGGCCATACTGTGCAGACATAAGGCAGACATGAAAGAGCTGTCACTATTTCTGCTGCTAGTCTTCTGTGTAGGAAAAAAATTAAAGATGACCAAAAATAGAACAAAAAGAGAAATATGAGTAAAATGCAGTAATATGCACATAAAGCTTAAGAACCTCTTTCATCACAAGAGATAAGATTTGGATATATTATATTTGTTTGTTGTGCTTATGTGTACAGTGCTGGGGGTAGCACTGGCCTCACACATGCCTGCCGAGCTCTCTCTCTACCATTGAGCTGCAGCCCGGCTCCCTGAAAGATGTGATTTCTAAGACACACGTGGAACTGGAGGGCAGTCATGTACTTGTGCTAAATTTAAGACCAGAAGAAATCACATTCTTATGAATCCTTACTCGGATGAATAAGAAAGATGTCAGAAAAATTATGAAGTCAGTCTTTCATCTCTTACACCTCCTTGCTTATTGTCATCTTCCCAACTTCCATCCCTTCAGCCTAAAAATATACCCAAATCTTTTCTAGCCTTAAGCAGTATGCTTAAGCCCATGCCTTTTCCAAGCTCTGACCCAGCCCCTGCCTGTCCCTGTGATCTCCCCTGCCATGTCCTCCCTCACTGTGGTCTAATGGTCACCTCGGCTCAGGCGGCACATTCAGGACGGCAGCCAGCCTTGAGGGTCACATCTGAAGGTCCCTCCTGGAGCTCCTTCCACCTTGCCACTGGAAGATGATGTCACACTGTGCTTCTTTGGGCCTATTGTATTCCTGGCTCCTGGTGGCACTGCTCTTAAACTCTAAAGCATAAAGACTTCCCACAGCCTGCTTTTTCCTCTTGTACCACCTCCTCCTCTTCACTTGCTGGCTTGTCTGCCTTCAGCATGACTGCAGCAGACAGAAGTGCACCCCTCCTGCTCTCCTCACCTCTCAAGCTTCATCCTCGTGAATGGTCCAAGGTCCTGCCAAAGCAGCAGGGCCCAAACCATACTTTCTCTTCCCAGGTGCCCCCTCCTTGAGGCCACCATGCTCTCCAATTCTAGAAGCAGCATGAGCACCTGCCCTTCCCTGGGCTGATTTCTGGATTCCTTACCTCTTCTGCCTGAGGGGCTCCCCAAATCTCCCCAAGCCACTAAGTACAGATGCCTTCTACCTTTGGTCCTGTGCCCCTGATTCCTGCAGCCCCATTGTCTCCCCACTGAAGACAGGCAATGCTCTTATCTTCTGATTGTTCTACCTGGATCTGGATTTGACTCACCTGTGTGCTGTGGCATCCTTAACCTTCAGAAACACCTTTCTAGGACAATATTCTTGCCCAGCACATCCACACTAAAAGCGCACCCTTCGGCTCCCTCAGACTGATAAAGCCCCAAATTCTATCTCAGATGAATTTGTAAACAGTTTTTCTGTTGTGCCCAGCAACTTGCCTCTACTTGCCTAGGATGAACAGGTGGCTCCATGAGCACGCTTCCCGCTGCCAGGCTTGTCCCTGTGACCTTGGTCCCACAGCAAGTTTCACTCTTCACCTTTCTGAGAACCTTCCCCTGGGACTCTTCCATCTCTCCTGTCACTGATCACACTCGGCCACAGACTGAGCTTGAAACTCCTTTCAGCCAAGGACCTTCACTTCAGGGAAGTCTCTAGCCACTCCCTGTCCCCTCCTGGCTATGCTCAAGCAGTGCTGCAGAATTTTAAAGGCTCAGAAAATTATGGTCCTAGAGGATAGGGAGGACCTCTTTTATCTCTTTCTGCACTGGCTCTTGAGCACTGGGACTGTTGCCTATCAAAAAGAAAAATGTACTTGACACAGGTACTCAATCAGTGTTACCTGTGTTGACTTGTCATCCTCTCATGGTGAGAAAAACATAGATAACATTATTTCCTTTGCTAAAAAATGAGATGGTAATGTTTGGTACGGGGTGTGATGATGCCTGTTTGCAATCCATGAACTCTGGGAGGTTGAGGCAGGAAGACTCCAAGTTTGAGTTCAACCTGGGCAATGTAGCAAACTAGAGACCCTACGTCCAAATTTTAAAAAATGAAAGGCCTTGGGTTCAACACAGTAGACCAACCCCCTTTACAGAAAGCAGACAATATTTTAAGAGAAAAAGGCACATGCTAGGGAGTCTGTAGATAAGAGCTTTATTGACTAAGTTGTGATAGAAGAGTCTTCCTAGTGACAACTTCTTTTAAGACTTGAACAAAAACTAATAAATTTGTAGGAAAAAGGGACAAGTTTTTTCCGTCTTGCCTTGAAAGTCTTCGAATGGTGTGTCAGTGCTATTTATTGCCTGAGAAGAACCCATTGATCTTTCCAGTCAGCCCAGGCTCCTGCACAGGGACGCAGGTCTGAGATGCTCACAAACCCAAGCTATGGCAGGGGCAGGGAGACCTGGCCTCCCACTGTGGGTGAAGTTCATTGTTCAGCTCTGCCAGTGACAGAGACCCATGGATGCTTCTTCGGGAAGGAGAAATTGGCACTCACCGTGACACCAAAGGGTGAGGGCTTCTTGATGCATTTCACTGGCAGAAACTTGACATTTCATGGAGATTTTTAAGAAACATGTTGGGACGAATTTCCTGTTGGGAAATTCACCAAGACTTGATGATCTCAGCCACAAAACCATTCAGCACAGTGTTGTGATTTAAAATCCTAGGCAATCAAGGAAGAAAACATCTCTGCCTGCAGATGGTCATTCTGTTGTTATTTATAAAGGGTAAAAATAGACAGATGACTCAACTATTCAGCAGTGAAGATATAATAAAGTACAGTACATTTATTTATATATTATGATTTTTTTTCTCTCATTTAGAATACTTGAGAATAGTCTCCAAATATCACAAAACACTTTATATTACGTTTATTATGGGAAGATGCAAAATTCTATTACATCTAAGTAAAAAGAGAATTTAATAGATTTGAATGACTTAATAATAGTTTATTTGTATTTTTCCCTATAGTTCCACATTTTACCTTTTGAACATGTATGCTTCTACAATCTTACCAAAAAAAAAAAAAAAAGCTTTGACTTGTCACCCAGTTCTGGGTGTGGTATGGTCTCACCAGAGGTGCTGGTCTGGGGAATTTCCTTGATCTTAGTCCTCCACGTTAAAAATCAGAATAGAGTGGTTAACTCCTTGCAGTAACACATGAACTGGAACCAGCTCTCCTAGCTCTGCAGGCCTGAACATCTTATCCTGAAGTTGATTGGTTCTAGGATCAAAAGCCCTGAGGCTGGATTTAAGGAGGACTCATTAACTAGAAGGAAGTCCTGAGCAGATGTGACACCCTTGAGAAAACAAGAGACTGCACGGGACTCAGCTCCTGTGCTGCCTGTGAAGAGGCTTCCCAAAGAGACAGGCTGTGCAGGCGGGCTTTCCAGAGCACCCTCCTCCCTCTTGGGCTGGGACTGCAGGAGTGAGAGGAGGAAGAAGTGGGAGACGACAGGGATGAGTCACAGAGATGTTTGCAGATATCTGCGTCCATGACTTCATCCACAATTTGGAGCAGAACAACAGAAAAGGACTGAGGAAACTTTTGTGATGTGCCTAGGGATGAAGGCTTACAGCAGGATTTCATTTACCTGATTAAGGTTTCTGAGACTTCTAGAAATGGTATTCCTGGGGTTGTTTTCATCAGCTCTATTGAGTTTCCAGTTTTAAACATGTTTGTAGAAAAAAGTCACTTTGCAATAACCTGGCATGTATAATAGTAAAAACACACACTTTGGAAATGCATTGGTAACTCAGTTCAAGAATTCAGTATGTTCCATGAGTCTGGAAAAGATGCCCACATTTGTGTTCATGTGGGGAAGAGTGCTTCAATCATGTTTGTCACCTGATGCACAGCTTGCAGACAAAAGCAAAATTTTATCAAATGCTTCTCAGTTTACAAAACAAGTTGCTTGCAGACAAAAGTGGTCATGAAGCAAGGAACAACTGTAACCCAAAGAAAGAGTTGCATACACGAGGAACTTCATTTCTGAGAGCTTCAATGTGTGAATCAGAGTGCACACGGTTAAGTGGAAGGAAGGGTCTCCTGAGAAAGACCTGAAATATGACAGAATACATGAATAGGAAATTTAATAAGCAGAACTTCAGAACCTTCCCAATATTAAAGCTGTATTTGTGAAAGAAATGAGGGAAATGTAATATTACATTGTAAGTTCCTAAATAATATTTTAATGAATAGGCACAAATGATTAACTTCCAAACTGGACTCTTCATGAAATTTGTTCATTTTGTGCAAAACCACAGATGTCTAATGCACAATAGATGCTCCGGAAACACAAACAAGCCAACACATTTATTCATGTATCACCATAAGTGATTATTTGATATATTGTTCGCTTTCCATTTCTCATTTATGTTCAGGAAATTGTGGGGTTTCATTCACTTCCATGATGGTGCTATATCTTAAAGGAAAAGAGGTTTATTTGGGCCACAGTTTGAGATGGATTCAATCAATGGTCAATTGGCTATAGGACAAAAATGGCAGAGGATGGATGCTGGTACCAGGATAACTGCGAGGTAGAGAAAGAAGAGAGGAACTAGGGAGAAGAATACACTCCTCCGTTTCATGCCTCTGATGATCCTCCTCCAGCCAGGCCCCACCTTTTCAGCTAGGAACTTAATCAGTGAATGAGTCCACTTGTGAGTAGAGGACTCCCTTTACCCAGTCACCTTCCAAACACAGGAGAGTTTTGGGGGAACAATTTAGATCTAAACCATGATATGTATATAATGCATTTTGGAAACTGTTTCATACTAGCCCTTGGTGGCAGCAGAGGAGTACTTTTGCATACCATATTCATAAATTAGTTGTTGTTCTTAGAAGCAATTTTTATATTATCAAACTGACTCCAAAATTCATAGTTGAAAGATGCAGGCAAATGCTGTGCAGTAAAGTATGATTCTATTTTATCTGAATTAAATTTATGCCCAGATTGGGTTACAGAGCTTGTTCTCCATGGGAATAACCTGTTGCTCTTATTTGCCTGGAAGTTATGCTTCATATGTCAGTTTCTTATTACTGGGAGTAGAGAGAGGACAGTTTGAAGCAATCTGATTCATATAAGCTGTTGATATGGAAGGACTGGGATTAAGAACACCATGCCTGTCCTTGCAATGGTTGTGGTGTCTGCTATGATGAAGCACACTCTTGAGTTGGTTTTGTGAGTGAGGCAAAAATAGTTGTTAGATTTGTGAAAACTCTTCATTGTAGAGCTGTGACATAACTGGTTTTGGGTAAAACCAGCTGATTTACAAAAGGACAAAGTAAACATAACTAGATCTTAACAGGACTCATCCTAGAACTATATGTAATGGTTCTTTGTGATTCTTTGGTCCTGTAGGTATGCCCACCTTGTGGGTCCATTTCTGACCAGGTGCTGACCTCTTGCAAGCCTCTTTGTTTTGCCTTCCTCCCTCCACGCCTCAGAATATAACATCCCTGGAATGGTCTTGCTGAAGTGCTAGCCTCTTCTTTCTCCATGTTGCATAGGTGAAATGAGTCTTCTCACCCACTGATGATTGGTTTCCCTCTTACACACTCACCCTGAACACTTCCATTGTTTCTGACTTAACCTGTCCTGCTCTGGTGTAATTCCCACTGTGACAGGTATCCAAGATGCATAAGGTATCTCTGCACCCCTCTCCTTCCTTAGTACAGTAAGTCCCCAGTTTAGGAATGAATTCCATTAAAAAATTGTTTGTAAGTCAGATTTGTTTATAAGCCAAGAAATTGGACCTTACATAGGCCACCTATGAAAGTTCACAACCCAGATGTTAATAAGACAGAGACATGCTATACTGGAGATCAAATCCAAGGTGTATACATGCTAGCCAAGAGCTCTACCACTGAGATGTTTTGCCAGCCCCCTGTGAGCCTTTTGATCTGCAAAAGTACCTGTGAATCTATGAGGAGAAAGAGCAAAGAGAGGAATAGCATCTAATGTTTACCCACAGGCAAAAACATGGTAGACCATAGATATAATGGCTATGAACTTTGAAGAAACTAGTCTTCAAATTAAGAATAGGAATTATTTTTTTCCCAGAAAGTTAGAATTATTAATGTGAGGAGGTACCATTTCAGAGTTATGAGAGATGGACTTCTTATTAATTAGATCTGGAAGTCAGGAAAAGGTGTGATGACAGCTCAGAAGTGTCCCTTTCCTTGATGGTAAAGAAGCTTTTCCCATTTGGCACCATCCAAAGTGTCTCCTGCTGTTGGACTCATAGTTTTTTGCCACCATATTGCCCATGGACATGCTTGGCACGAATGAGCTGAGAATTTTGGCATTTTCGTTTTTCCTTTTGGCATGATTTTTCATCAGCCTGCAATTCTGGAATGCATTCCCCTGTTATATTTGGAAAATCGAATTGGCAAGTTGCTAAGCTTTCAGAATTTCACCAATTATCTCTTCGAAGGCACTGAGAATAATCAGACATGCGCCGTACTAGCCTTTCCCTCTGGTCTCCACGTGCTACTCAGGTCAGTCTGTTCCTTTTGGTCAAGTCCGTCATAGTTCAAGGACTTCTGGATCTTTAACCCTATGAAAGTAAATCATGATCCCCTGTCAGAAGTTGTTGCTGTGGACAGAGGAGGATGAAATGTGTGAGTTGGAGATGTGCTTATGGACAGGTTTGTGTTTTGTAGATCTGGCTTTATGTCACAGTGTTTGTAAGATGTGTTTACATTTTAGCCATTTTTTTGTGGGCAACACAAATATAACAAGGTCTGGGAAAGAAGCAGCTTCATATTAATTCCCCATGGTTCATGGCTGAGGTTTACAGGCTGGGTCAGCCACTCGCCGGAGGAGCGCTGAGACCCTGTAGCTGTGTGCTGCTCATGGTGCCCACAGAAAGAGTCCTGGTGCTGGACACAGGTTACCAACTTCTCCCGTCCCTCCAGGCACCATGGGGACTTTTGTGGCATTGGTCCGTGGTAGCCCTGTGTTTCTTCCATACCTCTATAGATATTCAGGCCTGCCACAGGTAGCCTAGCACCTCAGAACATAAAATATAATGTAGCAGGTTGTATGTGTTCCGCTTAGGATCATCTGTCCATTAAAGTAGGGAAGAGAGAGGCAGCTGTGTATGTCTATGAATATCTCTGTGAGATTTGAATGACTTTGTTCCCTAGGGGGATAAAAAGTTGTGTAAAAATTACCCTAACCACAGCTAACTGGGGTTTAGCATGAGTTTTGGTTTTTAAAAATGCACCCTGTAGATTGGTGAGAGATTACAATATGGTCAACTCAGATGATGACAAACTGTCTTTTCAGTGTCTCTGGAATGAAATAAAGGAATTGAACCTAACCACCACTCTGACCCAAGAGGGCAGTCTCCACTTAGACCTCACACCCTTAAGAAACATGGTCTGGTACAGCCTGGATTGCATTTGGTTCTTTTATGAAATTGAAGTCAGGGATAGAAAGACAGATAGATAGGGGGTCTGGCCAAATAACTCAATGGATTAAAGCCCCTGCAACCAGGTGCAGGGGCCTGGGGTTCAAACCCTGGGCCTGCAGTGCTGCCCCCACCTCCCAGGGTGTGCTGAGACAGCAATTGAGACTGGGCGTGGTGTCACGTGCCTGTAATCCCAGCTCTTGGAAAGCTATAAACAGGTGGATCACTGTGAGTCTGATCTAGTAGTGAGACCCTAAACACCCTGTAGTCACTTCCCTAAAACACAAAAAAGAAAAGGAAAGAAAGAAAGAGAGAGAGAGAGAGAGAAAGAAAGAAAGAAAGAAAGAAAGAAAGAAAGAAAGAAAGAAAGAAAGACAGACAGAGGCATGTGTATATGTAGGCATATGAAAAGTGCCTTATAAAGACAGATGCTGGAGGTGAATCTGCTGCCACACACACCCTACTGTGTGGAACTTGACCCTCCAAACCTTAGAATAACAATGAACCACCCAAACCAAAAGCAACACACAGCAGCGATGTCATGAGCTATGGGGACGCTGTCGCTACTCCATTGCCTATGTCTAACACAGTCCTGAGGAGATGGAGGCCCTGATGCAGAAGTGACCTGTTTGGAGCCAAGAGCTGGCAAATGGAGGGATGAGACATTTGGGTCCCTTATCTGTGATGAGGTGAAGGGAATCACCTGTCTGTACCTCTCAGTGCTTGTGTTAAAGCTGCTCTTAGGAAAAGCCTGTGAGTGGACAAAGGGAAATTCAGATAGCTGCTTGAGAAACCATTCTGTAGCAGTCACTTTATTTTCTGATCTCGAAAACACGTGGCATATCACGTAACAGAACTCTTCTGTTTTGTCAATGTAGCTTAAAAGTATTCTAAAGGAATATGAGTTACATCAGACTTAGTAATAATATATTTAATAAAGCATATTTAAGGAGAGTAATAAAATTTCATTGGATTGAACATGTCCCTGAATAGATGAAGGATCGGTGGTACTGGCAGATCCTTCCCAGAGCAGAACAAAGAACATGGGTTCTGTTGCGCAGTTGAAGTGGAAAGAGATTTCTCCTGATCGTTATTCAGATATAGCGACGTGATCGATACCTCTTGAATTTTCCATGCATTTGATGCTGTGATACCCTTCCCTCCATGTACACAGCACATAATAAAGCCGGATATGTTCCAAGCCTGAATGCATCACTACTTGCCATATCCCTAAATGCCTGGAGCTCAAGTCCACTGTCTCCATGCAGAACACTTTCATAGTGGCCTTTAGGACACTGGCAAGCTCTGATTAATACAAAAAACAAAACCCAAGGCTCCTTGCTTTGAGATTTAGCAGGCACACTGAGCATGTGTATCTCCTTTTCAGGGTGCACCATCTAGAAAGGAAAGAATCAACAAAGCGAAATTAACTAAACAGAGCACCTGGTCCATGATCTCAGTAACAAAACTATTGTTAAAGATTCCACACAAAAATTCTGCATATGTTCCTTCAAAGATGCTGTGGCTATTTTGCAAGGAACAATCCCCTAAAAATGTCAGTTTTTCATATCTAAGCATGTGAGTAGCTTGGGGAGATAAAGAGCTTGCATACTAGCTTTTGAATGAACAAGACGATGTGTATCAGATTGGAGGTAAAACAGCATTACCTGCCTACCTCTCAAATTTGGCTTCACAGTGTGTGCCAAGGAGGAAGTTACCTGAAGAAAACTGGTAGTGTTTCCCACCATTCTCATGATAATACATGATCTACTATCTTCACCTCTGGCAGAACCGAGAGTATCTCCAAGTTCCTTGTGAAAGCAGACTTCGGGAGCTTTTATCCTTCTACCTAGGCCTTCTACAATACAGCCTCTGAGACCCACACTATGTTAGACGCCAACTTTCAACTTTCACTCCCTTTGAGCTCCGTGTCACAGTGGGGCTTTGCAGTCATTCCAAAGAGAGGACCTCATTCTGATGTGCATGGGTCTTTGTGTGATCCCCTTCACCATTTTACACATTGAAAATCAGTATGGCCACTCTTTCCATGCCTTTTTTCCTTTATGTAAATATTTCCCCGCAATGCTTCTCTTACAGAGCTGTATTAAGAAGCCTCTGGAATCCCTGGGAAAATGTTCCTAGATTCTATCCCCCAAGATTCTGGTTTGCTAAAGCTGCCATAGGCTTCCAGGAATCTGCAGTTTAATGAGAATTCCAAATAGTTGCCATTCATAGTGGCAGAGACAGTCCCTCTGCTACACTCCAGGCCCTTTGCTCAAATCCCAGCTCTGCCACTTACTGTCTCTGGAACCTTGAACAACTTATATCATGTCCTTGTGCCTCTGTGCACTTAACTTTGTAGTAGGAGTAGTAGTGTTATTTTGAAGGGTTGTAGTGAGGGTTGGATTGATAAGTACGGATAAAACATTTAAAATGTTACCTGGGCTACTGATGCCTAGGTGTTCACTAGATCAAGACAAATGAATTATGAATGTCTTCCATCAGGTTGATACTCTGTTCATCTTATCATTGAGTGAGTGGAAGGATATCTGAGCTCTGAGTGGGTGTGTTGAGAATCAAGGGCTCCCTGAATGGGAGATTGCACTGAATTATATTTCTTGGAGGATAACCACGAAACCTCCTCACCTGGTGGGTGAGACCTCCTGGCTTGGTCTCACATCATCACCCAACTCATTCTTCCCTGTGAGCCTCATTTGGCTTCTTTCCATGGCTGCACATGCTCTCTAGCCCATAGCCTTTGCATATGCTTCTGCTTTTATCTGGCCCACTCTTCCTCTCACTCACACTTTATTACAGTTCATATTATCATTGCATGAGCTCTTGAAAGGGTGAGGGGAGTGACAAGAGGAGAGCTGGCAGGCCAGGTCAAAGAGGTTTCTCAACAGAAGGGTAGTAGAGAAAAGCTGAGCTACCCATAAGCCCTGGAGCTCTGGAAAGATCTGAGAAAAATTCCCAGTACTGAAGTTGGCTATCTGAGAAGTAGAATGTGGGAGGGAATTTTTTGCCAAATTCTTGATGGCACAAAGTAGCAAAATAGCCAGGCATAGTGGCAGAAACCTGTAATCCCAGCATTTTTAAGAGGCTGGGATTACAGCTTCCTAAAAGGAAGATTATAAGTTTGGCTTAGCCTTTGTGACATAAGGAGATCTTTTCTATAAATAAATAAATAAATAAATAAATAAATAAATAAATATAAAAATTATAAAAAACTTGGAAAATAACTCAATGCAAAGGTCCTGTGATCAATCTATTGGGGGGAGGCAGAGAGAGAAGAGAAATCAGGATTCTGAGTCTCAGAAGAGAAATCTAACGTTAGGATCCATGGATCAGAGCTGAACTCTAGGAGGCTAGGAGGTGGATAGAAACTGGGCTTGGACCAGGTGTCCCTTAAGCCATAAAGCAAGCTCTGGGCTATTGTTGCCTGTGCGGCTGAGAGCTCTGTGGTAAGCAGACAGCCCACTGTGATTTCCAGTGTCCAAAATACGCACATATTCT
>PVKN010020840.1:0-15777 GCA_004027915.1 Capromys pilorides
CTACTCATTTTACAGAGATCGTGGCAGGGAAATGAAGTCATGCGACTGAGGCTCAGGTGCAGATCTCTAATTATTACAGCAGCTTTGTTTCCAACACACAGGGAGCACCGGTTGCCACTCCGAATCTAGTCCTGACTGGGACTCAGCTGCAGCTCCACAGACTCCAGGGTGCTGAGCTGAGTAGTGACTCCTCACTACGCCACCCACAATTACTTCTTTGCATTTTAAAAGTGTTTCACTCTCTCTTCTGTTTCTTCTTCACCCACACGATAATCATAGTCTGAGTTTGTTACATAGAAGGTCATCATCTCTCGCTTCCACTCGCTGTGCCTCCTTTGTGCTGTGGCACCAGAACGCAGGTGACCGGGTGCCCTTCCTCCAGGGAGATGGGAGTCCACCAGGCATCTCTCTGTGCCCAGCACTGGACTAGGCTGCATGCTCAGGACAAGATCAGATGGGTACAGCTCCTGCCCTGTGAGACCTGCCATTTGTTCTCCCTGAGCTCTGCAACTGTCCATTCAGTCTCCTTTGTGGAATAGGTGATGAAGAACTGCAGGATATTAGGGAGGACAGTGCACTGTGTGGATCAGAGATAGGGTCCCCACCCCGAGGAAATGACATGAGCATGGAGAACCAAAGGAATAGTCAAGGCCCCGTTAGAGACACATGATTGGGGGCAGACATGGGGCTCATGTTCAAACTACTCTGGGTGAAGTCAGGACTGGAAAGACTTAGGGACTTCTGTGCCAGGGATGATTTTGCCTCAGTTATTTCTTTTACTCACAGGTGTTTGTGTATTTCCAAATGCGAGTTCCTGGAAGTCTAACTCTTGGAGAAAAGAGGTTTCTCAAATTAAAACCACATTCCCTGCAATTTAATTTTCCCAGTGCCTCTTCTAAGTAAACCTCCACCCTTAAAAAGCTTTTCTCCAGCTCTTCTTCACAAAAGACTGGTTTACAGCAAAAGACAGGCAGAGAAAAGTGCACACCACACACACAGATGCTGTGTCAGACACCTGACCTCTGCTGTCTTCTTGAATCCCCTCGTTGGCCCTGGCAGGCTAACGTTCTGAATCGTTGTGCAGGTGAACCAGTGGGTTAATAGCGCATAGGAGATTTGCCCAAGGTCCTGTGGGTATTGAATGGTAAAGCTAAATTTGAATCTAGATCTGTCAGACCCACAAGTCCTGCTGTCTCTCTCATGCAGGTCCAAGTCTCAGAAGAGAAAAGTACATAGGAATAGGCATACTTTTATACAAAGGCATACTTTTCCTTGGTATACCTAAGCACAGCTCTCCCAGAGGTGGCAGGAGAAATGTCACTGTGAACCCAGCCTGGGGAGGTGGATGTGGAATTTTCTGTCCCTTGATTCCAATGGTGAAAAGGACAGCAGATTTTCTGGTAGCAAAGAATGAGTAGTGGTAGATGAGACCCAACCTTCCCAGGCATCCCTGACACCCCCAGAAGCCCACACAGGAGCCCCCACAGAGTGCCACGGGGTAGAAGAAAGTTCTAATTTCAGTCTCTAGTTTCAACAGTAAGGAGGCTCTTAAGGGAAAAGAAAGGTTTTCCTCTTCTCAGTCCCCTGACTCTGAACCTGTTATTTCCCTCTTGTCCCTTTGGTCCAAGTCCCATATCAATGGAAATTCCTTTCTTCTGAGCCTGGCACTTGGAAATGCATCCACAGGAGAGACAAATATCTGTCACAGTGCTGCACTCTAAAAGCTCCATTGATTGACCATTTAATATGCAGCTGTGGAATCGCTGTATATGCTCTCTATAAATTTTAGAAATATCTTGCAAGGTAGCAAGCTGAGGTTCAGGGAGGTGGAGTCATTTGTACAAAGTGGTAGAGCTATGGGTTGGTCTTAGGGTGTGTATTGAGAGCTTGCATGTTGTCAAGCATCATGGGAACTTCTTTACATATTCTGTCCACGTAGTAGCTCTGTGGTGGGTGCTGCCTTTTTATAGATGACAAAACTGGCTCAGAAGGGCTAAGTCTATCCAGCCCTTAAGTACTGACATTGAGGTGCAATTCTACAGAATTAAACCATATAGTGCCAGCCTCTAGGCTCTCTCAATATTGGATTGTAATAGAGTGATGTCTTGTGCAAGAATCCTGCCCTTCTAGTAGATGAACTTCTTGCTAACTAGACCTCCTGGAACGGAGTTGCTGGTATGAACTCCAGGCCAGGGTTAAGCTCTCAGCACCTTTTCCCAGACGTGCTTCCTGCCAGCTCTCCGCCTAAGCCTTTTCCTGGTCTCCAGGGCTGGGGCCTTGCCGTTCCTTGGCCCAGCGTGATGTCTGTCTGCTGCCTCCACTCTTCCTCCACCGTTTGTCTTTACAGACACCAGCTGTTCTCCACATTCACTTGTGGAGCGACCAGGACCCAGCTGGCAGACAAGAGGAAGACAGTGCAGGAAATTCTGTCTGCCAGGGGTGTCTAACTTTCTACTCAGACACCTGCCTATAGTGTGAAGCAGACAGGAAGGGGCAGGACTCAGTTTTGTAGAATGTCAATTTATTATTGCCCTGTTGAAGCTTTGAACAGAATCCAATTCAGAGCAGATTTCCAGGATGGTTACTCCAAAGAAACAACAACAACAACAAAAATCAATTTTTATAGGAATCATTCAGTAATCATGAGTCAGGGTTGTGAGGAAGGAAGAATAAATAGCCCTATGTTCAACAAACCAAAGCCTTCTGAGGTCTGGTGGTCTGCAACAGTCCTTATGGACAGGAGAAAGTAGACACTAGGAGTTGGGGTCTAGTTCCGGGCCTGTAACAGTGGTTGAGAAAAAGAAACTTGAAAACCAGTTAGGACTGAACTTTTGGAGACTAAGAGATAATTCAGCAGCACCTGCCAGAAAAGGATAGCATATCCAGTTCATGACACTTAAGCATAGGGCTGTCAAAATTATGAGGAAATGGTTCTTACATGAGGTCATGATTTGTTAGGGAAGACTGTCACACTCAGTATGTGATCCATTGTTCAGAAGAGGCTAGTGATTCTCTCAGATATGTGAAGATAATCCAAACCATTTGATGGAGAACAACTTTCTTAGTGAGGTGTGCTGTCACCCTGTTAAGGGACTAGAGCAGTGGGATCCACAGTACTGCATATTCTTGACCCAGGAGCCAGAATAATTCTTCTAAATTAAAATAGTATCACACCTCATACAGAGCCATGCAGTGTTTCCCCACTGTCCTTGGAGGGAAAGAGATTCTTCCCAGTGGTCCACCATCTACTCGATGTACACCATGCTACCAAAAACTTCTCCAGCACCATCTCTATTGCGTATGGTCACCCATGCTCAGCCCCTGCCATCTGGACTCCTTGCTGCTCTTGGCCTGGGACAGGCATCTTTCCACATTGCTGTCTCTATCACCGGCTGATCCTTTCATCTCCCTCACCTCCTCCAATCTTCACCCAAGGTTCATGCTCTTAATAAGCACCCCCAACCATTTACATCCCGTCCCTGGTGACTCAAACTCCCTCACCATGGCTTACACATTTTATCTTTCTGCCACAATGTCTACCACACTGACACATATGGAAATGGTGTTTGTGTGATAATGATGATTATCATCACTTTTTAAGACAGACAATTTGGATTCCTTCATAGGACAGAGATAAAAAGCTATTATCAGACAACTTCCACCATTTCTTTATGCTAGGATGAGCATTTCATGAAGGAAAAACATATACCTCTTTTGTTCACCAGTGTCTTCCACATTCCAATATATTCCACTGCTTTCCCTTCCCATAGGAAGTGCTCAATGCCCACTCCAATCTCTGTTGAATGTTAAGAAGTAAGAAGTTCCTAATAAATTATCTGTACTATGAAATGCCATGAGCAAGATGGGCCTGGTCCCTGCCGTGCTGAATTCATGGTTTGTGGAAAAGTGGCTAGACATTTAGAACATAGATTAATGGAGATATAGCAAATGAGTTTCCTAGTGAAGTGTGGAGCAGAGCTGAGCTACGACTTCTGTGAAAGTCTTACCTGTATTATAAGTAGGGGAGGATCAAAGGTAGACGTGAGGAGAAGAATATTTGTGGCAGAAGGCATTGTCTCTGCCAGGGACCAAATACTGGAGAGAATATTAAGGAAATGATAATTCCCTGAGAATGACAAGAGCACAGTACACAAGGAAAGAGATAGGAGACAAGAGGCAGAAAGGCACACAAGAAAATTGTAACTTATGCCAGTCAGTTTGGACCTCTTCCAGAAGGCAATATGTATATTCACATATGATCTTCAGTAAAACTGACCAATGTAGAGAATTCTGGAAGTCTTCCCAGAAGACAGAATAGATATCTTTAACTTGAAGGGTCAGTAAGAGACAACAGGCAGATGGCTAAGCCAGCTACCGAGCTCTTCCATGACCACCAACTTCTGAGGTGTTACGGCTCCTTCCCATTCAGGGTGTAGCTCTGCCTGTTTTCATTTAAATGACAGAGGCATTCAGTTTTAGATGGGCCTTCTGAAAAGCCCCAACCTATCTGTCCCCAGAGTTGTCACCATTCTCATCATATTTTCAGTGCCACTATTGCCATCAAAGCCACCATCACCAACACTCCATCACCAGGACCTCATGACCTCTTTACGCACAAGCAACGTCATCGTTTGTTGCAGATACTTCATGGTGCACGCTGTGTTGAGGGCTATCCCTAGATTCTCTACTTTATACCAAATAACTCTGTATGATAGATTTGTCATGATCTGCATTTTTCATGTTAAATAAAGTTCCCTTTTTTGAGCACTCACACTGAGTCAACAGCAGAGAAAAGACTCCCGCGCGTCTGCTTGCCTAGTGCAGTCCTTCTCTCCCCCTTCCCCACGTCTGCCTTCTCTGCATCTTCTGTTTACCCACTTGAGCACTTTTCTCACCTTTAAGCATGCCGCTGGCTTCATTAACTGTGCCCCATTCTATGTAGGCCTAGATTCCCGCCCCTGTAAGGCTTACCAAGGGTTCCTAATACTTCCCACCATGCCTTCATCTTCCTCACCTCACTGCTGTTTTCCATGTAATCTGTGGAATCCCTGGAATCCAAGCATTCAAAGTACCACAGCTAGAAGGTGTCAGGACCAAAGTCTTTTGCCTGTCAGCATAGGATGCCTCTTATTTCTCCACCACATATAATCAACTGCTTGTTACTCGCCCATGAGTTCAAGTCAGAATGTAGCCTCTGCCTGTCTCCTGGCCCTGAATAAAGCCTGCTGCCAGAGCCCTGGGTTGTACTTACCTGAGTTGTAGGTTGTAGTTTTTCTTTCCTTTCATATATATATATATATATATATATATATATATATATATATATATATATATTTAGGACAGGGTAAATAGGGTCTACAGGGTCTCACTATGAGATCAGACTTGAGTGATCTGCCTGTGTTCAGCCTCCCAAGAGCTGGGAATACAGGCGTAGGTCACTGCCTCTAGTCTCAGTCACCATCTCAGCACGCCCTGGGGGTGGAGCTGGCACAGCATGCTGGAGATTGAACCCGGCTTCTATGATCTGCCTAAGCAGGCGCTTTAATCCCCTGAGCTATTTGGCCAGCCCTCTGAGCTGCATGTTTGAACCCTGCACACACAAAGGAAGAAACCCTGTGTCTGAGGACTTTTTCTAGCCTAGAGAAGAAAAAATAAAGACAGAGAGAACGCTGGCCTTGAGTCACTGAGCCACCCGCACTGGGTGTTGGAGCCGTTGGTGTGACAGCCTGCCACTTGGTGCTGTGAGCATCCAAACATCTCCTGGTCTCTGGGGAGTTCAGGCTGAGTCAGGGAGGTCATGGGTAGGAAAAGAAGGATGCTGCTTGGAGAGGAAGGGGTCTGGCAATTGTCTCAGAGCTCTGACTGCATCAGCGTGAGATGCTGCACCCTATACCTCAGTTAACTCCTTCATGAAGAGAAGAACCTGACCCTTCCTCTTCTGGATTCCTGGAGAAAGGTGCTGAAGTGGGTTGCAAACGCAGGTACAGATTGTCAGCCACCTGCCTGCAGGCAATGCATCCCTTTACAATTTATCCCTAGTTTGCTATAAGATCTAAGCAGGGATAGCAAAAACGGCTGCCTTATGAGGGTTAGGGATAAGAGTGAAAGAGATAATATGCACCAAGTTTAGCTCAATGCCAGGCACATCATATGAGTGTTGGCTATCAAGAAGAAAGACACAGGGGCTGGGGAGATAGCTCCGTGGCACAAGTGCCTGCCTGCCAAGTGCAAGGTCGTGAATTTGAACCCCAGTCCCACAAAAAAAAAAAAAAAAAAAAAAAAAAAAAAAAAAAAAAAAAAAAAAAAAAAAAAAAAAAAAAAAAAAAAAAAAAAGAAGAAGAAGAAAAAGAAAGACACAGCAATCAGTCCTTCCAGATTGGAAGAATACACCTTTTTAAAAATTCTGTCTTACTTTCTGAAAGTTTAGGGTTCTGTGCCATCCATTTACTACTAGCACTGATGCTTTGCCAAATTGGTTTTGTTTTAAACTTTCTGAAGCCTCAGTTTTCTAGCCTGAAAGATGGATAGATTTTAACAGTAGCTTCCAAGAGTTGTGCCAAATCTATAAGCAACACATGGAAGCCATCTGGCACACAACGGCTCTTGGAGCACTGCTGGAGTACATGGCAACACCTGCTGCTAGAGCCTACGCCAACAGGTTTCTCCCACTTTCTCCCAGGGCAGAGTTTAAGACAGCTGGGACTTCCCACTGGCGACTCCCAGCTTTAAACACTTGATTTGCAAGGCATCTTGCCCAAGAGTCAACTCCAAGGCAGGATCCAAACAGGCCATTCACAGATGGGAAGAGAAGGATCAGGGCTCTGCATCTCCTTGCGTCGAAGGCTCTGAGAGCTACTGTGGTAGTTAGCCGGTGTCACTGCCTCTGCACCAAGGGGCTGAGAGTTTTGTGAGGGCTTCTAACATGTAGACGGAGAGGAGGGAGTGCACAGACTACCAGAAACTTGCTGGAGGTCTCACCATTGCCATGTGGAGCCTACAGCTAAATTTCCAACTCCCAGCAACCTGCACTCACAAGCAGATAGTGGAGATAAGGAGGCTCTGGTCAGCCTCTTTAGACCAGACCTTCTAATCTTTATCATGTAGTTTGGTTTTCTTCTTTTAGTTTCCATTCGTGTCTCTCGGTTAAATTCTATATCTCTCTGAGTTGATTCTGGAAAGGGAGTGAATGACAACCACCACTCCAACATAGTCCACGCGTTCCACAGAATGTCCAAACGCACCTGCCAAGCCATTAATGTCTCAGACCCTGCTGGTCAATGATTTATTTACTTATTTTCTGAGTCAGGGAGAGCTAATGCAACTGAGAGGACAGAAAGAGAACTATAGAAAACAAAGAATGTAGGTAATGACAGTGTTTCTAGTTCCTTTCCAGCCAGACCTTTGTCTTCTCAGACTCAGAAAGATTTTTATCCAGATAAAAAATCAGAAACTACAAAGATGAATCCTTATTATACTTATAGGGAAACAGAAGCCTCAGTGGAAAAATAACTTGTACGAATTCACCCAGGAAGTTACTGCAAAATTGAGGCTTCCTGGCTTGTGCAGTGTGCTTTCTGTCTGTTCTTGCATTCATTTGCCATCCAGCAGTAGGTTCACTGAATGCTACTCCATGGTAAAAACACACTTCCACATTGCTGCCTAGTGTGCGCTGGCTTATAAGGGAAGAAGTAATTCGGCACATGGAATACACAGCCAGGTTGGGGTATGCTGTGGGGCTGATGGTGCCAGCTTTAGCTGGGTCAGAAAAGGAGGAGGCAGTTGTTGAGATAAGATCCAAAGAATGAGAAGGGGCTCACTGAGCAAGTGTACTCAAGGCAGAGGAATCTGCATGGCTAAGTACTTAAAGGTAAGAAAACATGTAGAGTATCTGAGGGACCTGTAAATAAATAAGCCACCACAGGAAGAAAGGAACCAAGTGAGGCTGAAATTGTGTGGAGTTTAGATGGCACAAGGCCTCGAATCTGGAGTCGAGACATTGAATTCTATTCGAGTGAAAGAACTTGTGTGGTATCTACCTGTGAGAGATGCCCACTTCAAAGTGTCCCTAGTGAGTCTTAGAACTCAACTGGAAAGTATTAGACAGTTGTAGAGAAGCCACGCGAGGAACCTGCACCAACTCAATAGCAGAATGTGAGCAAGGGCAGGAGAAGAATGTGGGTGATGGGATGGGTCAGTTGAGGACAATGAGGTATCCAGCTCTGGGAGGTGGACAGAGGGGACAGTCAGCCTGGAAGTGAGTAAAATATGAGTCAGTGAGGAACTGGATTCAGCACCTATGTATTCAGCAGAGAACCTCTCCTTCACGTTGATCTATGTTCTGGGCTTCTGCACGTCTCTTTTTGTTAGATCTTCATAATCATAGGAAACATGGTATTTTGAAAAGTTTTCTGTCTTGTAGATGCCAAAGCTAAGGGCCAGCGTAGTGAAGGAATTTCCCCAAAGCTGTTCAAGGGGGTTCTGGCCACTGCACTTGCTTGGGCTGCCAGGGTCCCTCTCTGCCCAGACTGGCTCAGCTGTTGGGAATCTGTGAGCAAAAAGAGGAGCACTGCATGGAAGAAGAGGGGTCAGAATCAGATAAGCACAGTATCAAGCACTTATTGATTTCCATTGGAAAAAGAAATGCAGGTGTCTTAGGAGAGATGGACAGATGGATAGACAGACACAGAGACCTAGCCTCTGACTCGTAGCAACAGGCAAATCTAGTAGGATCGATCATATTGAGAGAGAATGGGGCTGTGTGTGTAGCACTTAGACTAAGTCATGTACAGGGCCAAGTCTTCCTCTTGAGCCTTTCCACCAGCCCCTCACGTGAGCACAAGAAGGTGTAGGAGTGTCCTTATATTATTCCCATTGAACAGGTGAGCTCACTGAAGCTCAGAGAACTGGTATGTGGTAAAGGTTAGATCTCTTGAATAGGTAAGAGAGGTAGGGAGTTTTACACTAATTTTCCTGATGTTTCATTCTACATTTTTAAATATTACAAAATTTTAGGTTGGAAAGAGAGAGGTTGGAAGCTGGGGTGGAAAGAAGAGAAGGGAGGAAGAAAGCAACAGAGAAGAAAGGGAGAGGGGCCAAGAAACCGGGGAAATAACTTGATAGAGAGAATGACTCCACATGTCCCTGAGAGCAAGGGAAAGAAAGATGCTCCTGGAGGCTGAGAGAGCACTTGGAGACCCTGCAGAGGCAGGCAGGAGGCAAGTGAGGTCATCAGACCCATCTGCACAGATGGGGACCCTCTGGGGAGAGTTAGTAGCAAATGTCATGATGCAATGAGGTGCAATCCACTTGCTTTAGATCAGGCTGGGACTCCAGCAGGGACTGTTCTGTGCTCTTCGGAAAGATGGATTGTGCTCTGGATGGGAAAGGCGATGACTCTGCTGGGCTCCACCTATCAGCTTGCAGAAAGGCAAATCAGCCAAGGGCACAGAGCGAAAGGGGGAAGGATGGCAGCGGACACACAGAGCTCCCCTTTTTTCTTATGTTCGTTGGCTTGAGAGGCTCTTCAAATGTTTGTTCAAAACTTGTATGCGAGATGCTCTCTTGTCAGGATTTCTAGCCCCATGAAATGAAGGTGGTCTAAGATTCCTTGAGCTATGTTTATTTTACTATCATCATTATCATTATCATCATTATTATTATTATTACTATTATTATTATTCTGTCCTCAGACCTACGCCACCATATGTGCAGTTATGTCTTCTTAAAGGGACACTTTCACTTCTTCTTCCTCCTCTTCTTCTTCTTCTTCTTCCTCTTCCTCTTCCTCTTCCTCTTCCTCTTCCTCTTCCTCTTCCTCTTCCTCTTCCTCTTCCTCTTCTTCTTCTTCTTCTTCTTCTTCTTCTTCTTCTTCTTCTTCTTCTTCTTCTTCTTCTTCTTCTTCTTTTAATGTATTTGGCACAAGGTCTCACCACCTGCTTAGACTTGTGGTAATCCACTGTTTTCAGCCTCCCCCACACTGGGATTACAGGCATGTGTCACCATGCTTGAACTCTGGCCTGCTCATCTGGCCCTGGGGCAGGGCCGGTGGGAGGATCAAACTGGTCCCTATGCTTGCCTAAGCAGGCGCTTAGTCCACTGCGCTATCTTGCTGGCCCTTCACTTTCACACCTTGTATTCACTTAGTCACCACCATAGTCCTAGATGTTCAGTGTTTCATGGTACAATTAGGCAGTTTGGGTTTAAAAGCAGGAAAGAAAAAGTAGGGAGGGTAATTGGTTTTGCCAACATCAGTGGTAACCGTTGACCTTGCTGAAATCTTAAGTTTTCATCTATGATTTTATACAGGCTTTATGTATTTCAGTATAAGGCATTTTACTATACCAGTTCTACACAGAGAAACCTAAGGCTCAGAAAGAAGCAGCTTCCCTTACTTTGAGTATCAGATGTATCACTTACCACTTTGGGCCAATACTGCCTGCCCTTTCTCAGACTCAATTTCCTCAGGAAGAAGAGGATTCCTTGTACAACCTTGCTTGGAGAGTTCTAACAAAGACTCTTCTTGTCAGAAGTGTATTCAGCATGGTGGGTGTCAGACTCATAGCAAGTGCCTCTCCAAATGGAAATTGCTCTGCTAATGACTGTGGTGCTATTGATAAAAGTTATCACCATGGTAGAAAGAAAGTTACTAAAAATTGAGTAACTGTTCCCCCAGTCTTGCACTGCCTCTCAAGCAGTCATTGCTTTAAGATAAAGCACGAAAGTCACTGCTTTTCCTTTTCCTTCTCCAGGTCACCCCTTTCCCTATGTCTTGTGACCTCCAAGGTGACTGCGCTTGTCGGGACCCTGAGGCCCAAGAACACAGCAGGAAAGATCTCCGGGGATACAGCCATGGATAAAGAAGGACAAGGAGTTGTCAAAGAATTCCCAACACCAGGACCCGCATCCCTTTGGTATTGATTTCACAGTCTGCTGCTCAATGGAATGGCCTCTCCACACCAGGGATCCTTAGCACCCAACCGGTCTGCCTTTAATTTCACCCAGGAAGGACTCACAGTAGGGAGAATGAACCCAGTCTCACGATGTTGGATGATGGAATGGAATTCCATCCCAAATTCTGAGATGGATTGAGTAGACAGCATGCAGTCCTGGAGCCTCCTAAAACTCTAATCATTTGTCACACAACACAAGCAGAGCAAAAACACGCTCTTCAGAGTATGCACATCTGTGGTTAGTACACATGCATGCATACACTTCCATAAGAAAACATCTGTGTGAGGGCAGTTCTGGAGACAGAGTAGAGAGAGACTGGAACAAACACAATCTCTCCTTTCCCAAGTGCATAGCCAATGCTATCTTTGGGAAGAAGACAGTTATAGAAACTGCTAAGACCATATATTGAGATACCAAGATTGCTCACACCCTGAGGCTCAGAACATGTGGACCATACACAATGGTGGAGTCCTTTGGGACTGGAAGTGGTCACCAACCTTCAAGGGGATTAGGGCTCAGGAAGAGCTAACGATTCCAAGGTGTGCAAAGTCCCCCAGTTCTCCTGCTGCCAAGGGATTTTACCTCAGTCCCAGGGCTCGAGGTGAAGCTGGAAATGGCTTAGGACTGCAAAATTAAGGTATTATACCAGCCCCTTGCTTGAGGCTTGAGGTCATGACATCCCTCCAGATCCCACCCATTCCCCAGATCTTGCCTTGGGACCACATTTGCTGCTACTTTTCCTGCTGCTCTATCTTACACATTAAGTACCCCAAGATGACAGAACTAGGATAGGAGAAACCCCACACAACCAAACAGTCTGCCTTAAAAGTGACCCACATTTTAAAAAGTTCCTCATTTCTGAGCCCTTCTACAAGAGAAAAATCCCTCATGAGCCCATGTGATCGGAAATCAAGTCTCCCATGAGTGGATTTCTCATCCTAGAAGGGAAGGAAGAGGTCTTAAATTCTGGAACCCTTCCTCAGAGTCCAGAGCATCTAAGCCAGTGTTAGATTTCATAACCATGTGGAATAGTGTTAAACTTCTGGGATGTTGGAGCCATCCAAAGGCCATTGGTATTGTCTAGACTCTTAGGTTCTTATCCTTTGCATGGTCTTCTTAACCCTACAGGAAAGGGAAGGCTTTGGCTCTGAGAACCTCACTGTTGCTGTGCATAGACCTAATTCTGAAATAGAGAATCATCTTGAATGTCGTGAATGTGGACTCTGCTCTCGAGGGCCATCAGGGGGACCCCTGAGATTTCACAGACCTGGTACCCAAAATGGTCACCACATGTTGCAAATCATTCTTCTGCCACCAGTCCTCCTTCAACAGGGACTGGACAACCCCATCCCTATCTCCCATGTTCAGTTTTCAAAAGTTAAAGGAGATTAGCCAACTGCACATAAAAGCCCCCACCTCTTTTCCTATTTCCAGAAAGGATCTTGCCCACTCCTTTCAAGTTAATGTGGAAAGAGTGTAACATAGGACGAGGTGGAGATGGTGGTTAAATCTGACCTATTTTCTGAAACCTAGAACTAAGAGATAAGGACATGGAAGACTCTAAACTAATTATGCTATATAAAGATTACTGTAAGTCTAGTGAGCTCAAGTCCAGAGAGGACAACTGACAAAAGCAAAGTTGAGAACAAAAATGGAAAACTCCAGGCACAGGCACAGCCCTTCCTGGTTCCTGTATCCAAAGCAGCGCCATTAATCCATTATGGCTCTTTTTCCTATTGGGACCAAAATATAACTTCATACACTGATTCTATCACTCTCAACAGTAATTGCCTGCTGATTAAGAACATTTGAACAGGCATCTATGGGACATCTGTGGTCTATTATATTAAGAAACACATAAAGGTGCTTTCTGCACAGGTGCCCAGCTATAAGGACGCAGTGCTTAGTGCTTAGTTTACATGGTTTTACTCCTGTTATGAACTCTGAGATTGAGTTCCGGAATGCAGAAGCTGCTGCTGTTGTGAAGGCCAGGTTCATACCCTTTGTGTCCTCTCATAAAACTGCATCATATTTATAGACAGGGGATTGATTTTTATAATCACCGAGGTCAATCCTTAACAAACCATGAAAAGATCACTAGGAGGATTGACCCTATTTTGTGCCCAGTTCCAGGACCTTAGAGCTCTTGTCAACTTTTAAGACCAAACTCCTGTCTCAGCCAAGTTTTTGTAGTGTAGTTCCTGGTGATCGTTCAGAAGGTACAAGCTGAAGTCTGAACGAGGGTCAGCTCTCCAGGTGGCTCAGTGAGGCCCACACATAATACCAAGAGCTCAGAAGACCCCAGCATGACAAGATTGTCAGAAACCACAGAAAATCCTTTCCAGCTTCCCACAAATCAACCCTCATCTAGCTTCCATGCTAACTACCAATGTTAACTATCACTACACTTTTTAGATGAGCAATAATTCCCAGAGGCTCATTTCCATTTCTAGGTTCACAGTTTGGATTGAAGCCTTCTAGGTTAAGACCCACCCAGTCTCCTTCTTACTATCATCCAAACCCGTTGCTGACAAACTAAGCTTTGCCAAGGATATCACATAGGCAAAAAGGCCACTTAATTGGGGGCCAACCTTCATGCAGAAGGGTCAGGTCCACTCAGGCAGGACACTGATTCCTAGTTCCACATCCCTTGAGCCATCTGTTGAGGACAACAGAGGACTCACAAGGAGGCTGCTCTGAGGCACTGTTGTGTTCCAGCAGCTCAGGGGGCCTAGAATACTCGGGAGTTCTGCATCTGAAGAAGCACTATGCTATCAGCTCCACAAAAGAAAAGATGAAATGGACATGTCTGTCTTGGGACATCCCAAGCCACAACTTTAACTGCCTGCCCAGAGCCCTTGAGTTGCACCCAGATTCTGTGCCAAAGACCTTGTAAGGCAACACTGGACTGGAGAAATCAGTTTGAGTAGGTGTGTTGGGGTGTAAAGGAAGGGAGAGATTAATGGCCATCAACAGCAGGCCTTTGGAGACAGAGGGTATCGGCTGCTACGCTTGGCTTCGGCACATTGGGTCACTGCCTAGACAGTTCTCTTGGTTGTAGGCCCAGCTTGGCCGATGCTTACATGCTATTTGTTGAAAGTAATTATTTGAGACAGATTTCAGCTACCTCCCTCCCAGGTTTGATTTAAACTTGGTTATAACTGTCAAATTCTTCTAGGTCATACCTGTGTTAAAAAAAAAAAGAAAGAAAAAAGCCTAAAAGAAAGACAGAAAAAAGGAAAAAAGAAAGAGAAAAGAGAAGCAGGAAAGAAAGAAAAAAAAGAAATCATAAGGTCAAGCTGACAGTTTTGAGATTTTATATGAGTTGTTTACTTACTTTTTCCTGGAATTGCTTCAAATGAGAAAATTAATAGAAGAAATTGATGGTGACAAAATTGTATAGATAGAAGTTAATAGAAAATAATAAGATAAAAGGAAATTAAAATGCATGATAAAAACTAAGAATAAAAACCCTACTTTTATGTTTCCTAAAGGAAATTGTTTATTCTACAGACTGAGTAGGTAGATACAGCATAAATACTTCCCTGAAAAACATAGAGTGGGATTTTATGATGCTGTCTGTTGTTTTCTGTACATTGTGGCGGGTCCAGGAGAGGTGACATCTCCCTCCCCAATATGCCGTTGTAGCAGGGGGTATCTTCTGTTCACTTGTTTGGTGGCACTCAGTGACATTAGAGGGTAGGGAGGATAATTGGTTTTACCAATGTTAATGGGACATATTGTGTCATGCTTTTTAAGTTACAAGATGTTTGTATTTGCTTGTATAGCCCTGGGCTTTGTAAAGACTGTGCTTCAACCACATGGCACAGCCCAGCTTCCTAAAAAGCTGCTACTTGAGTAGACAGGTAATTCTAGTGTATTTTGAGAACAAAGTTAACCAACGAAAATGAAAGGAAAAAAAAAATAACCCTAAGAAGCAAATGAATAAAATGCCTGTTCTTGTAAATTTTTTTTCAAGTTTTTCCAAATTCCTAGCTTTTTTCTTTCTTCTAAACAGTAATGCACAGTCGCTAAGGAAGGGATTACAGTCTTAGCACAGAGAGCCTAGAATTCTCGCTTCCAGGCAGCGGTTCAGTGACCTTGAAGAAGGCATCAAGTCGCCTCTACATTTGCCTCCGTTTCTCTAGTTGCAAAATGGGGTTCCAACTACTTACCTACCTCACAGGGGGAGGGCAGAGGATTGCGAGGCCTCGAGGTGGTAAGGGCTGTGGCATTCCGTGAGACTCAAGGCTTAACATGAAGTCCGCAGGCTACTTTCCAAGAAGAACCCATTGGCCTTTTGAGAAAGATGGGAATCCTTGTCTGATATTTCAAGGCGTAAAGCTGGAACTTCCGGGTCAGGGTCCACCTCAAGTGCGTGGGTTGAGCAATATTGAACTTCTCGGGCGCATTGTCATTTCTTCTCTTATTCTGGCCTTTACCAGTTCAATGATTTGATGGAAAGCCAGTTACTTCCTGCAGTGTAAAAAGCAGTTGGTTGTTGTTTGTTCAACACTTCCGGGCCATTTCTAATGTACAGAGAAAGGGGTCTCTAACAGCTCTTCTTCTGCAGACTCCTCCCTCCTCAGACTTAAATATCCACATCAAGTGTTCCATCAAAGAAGATACGGCAATTCTGAGTAGAAATATCTCGGGGCTTCTTAAACTACACACCAGCAGTCAGTGAGGAGGATTTTGAACAGTTACTGAGTTGCTTTCTTGGGTCTCTATAATCAATAACCTGTCTGCAGATATCTATCTATATAAAGATATTATATATAAATATAAATTTACATATATATGCACATGTATATATAGTTGTACATA
>PVKN010020841.1:0-15752 GCA_004027915.1 Capromys pilorides
GAGGCTGCAGGAGGCCCTGCCCGGCTGTGGTGCGGGACGGCACATGTGAGCTCTGAGGCGGTGGCAGCTTCAGAAGGAACATTATTTTCTAGATGAGTCGGTCTATCCCATCCCTCTGCTTCCACTGCTTTGTTTCACATCTGTGCTGGTGAATGGGATGAAAGGGGGTGGTGAAGGAAGGCATCGTGGAGGAGGAATAAAGGAAAAGAAGAAAAGAAAAGGAAAAAAATTCGTGTCAGCAAAAAGAAAGAGCCAACCCTTTCATGCATCTCAGGGGAAATCAAGTAGAATCTGCAGATCTTATGGTCGACTGTAAATCAAGGCACTGCTCCGGGCTGCTGCTGGCTTCCTGTTTGCTGTGGGAGCCCGGGACTGAGAAGGGACTCAGAGGACAGCCTGGCACTGGGCTGGAGAGGGGAAAGCTGTCCAAGGTACGAGACCTACAGGAAAGCAGAAGCCGGCTAGGGAAAGGCAGGCCAAATGTGCCGGACAAGACTATCTGCTAAGCTCGGGTGCTCCTGCCCCCCTCGCCTTGGTTCAAACTCAAGCTCCAGTTTTTGCCGTAGGTGCTAAATGCCCGTGCCACCTCCTGGCCAGTGTGTGGGAAGTGGTTGGTGAGACCTGGGGGTGGGTGGAGTGGAAGGGGGAACTGTTTCAGGGAGCACTGGTGGGGCTGGGGAAAGTGACAAACAAGGCAGGATTTCGGCAGGCCTGTTCCCAGCCCAGGCTTCTCTGCCAGGAGGTGAGCAGCAGCTGGACTGCAAGGGAAGGGAGGCTGGCAGCCCCTTGAGAAGTCATGTTAGAGACCTGCAGGAACACCAGGCCCTCCCCCTTGGAAGCCCCCCAACCATTCCATCCTTCAGGAGCACCCCCTCCTCCCTCCCTCCTGAATCTCAGAGTTAGTGCAGTGGGCTTGGCCTGTCTGCCACCTGGGAGATGCTCCGTGGTGCCTTGGAACCGCTCAGACCTTGGGCAGACTTGTGAAGGGCCTGACATGCACCTGAAAGGCAGAGCCTCAGGATGCAGGGTTGAGATTTCTTCAAACAACTGGGCAATTTAGCCGCTGGGAGCACAAAGCAGCCCCTAGTGCTGAGGGGCCATTGGCAGGACCCACCGGAAGCCTGCATTCAGCCATGTTTTGGCCCGGCTGTCCTCCATCCATGATTTTATCCTAAGGAAGCATTGTCTAGATTCTCCAAGCCTCAGTTGCCTTGCTTGTAAAGCAGGGAAGCTTGGTTCTCCATCAGCCTCTGCTGGAAGCCGTCCGGTGGGTGACAGTGCCTGGCAGGTGCTGAGGGTAAGGCGCAGAGAGGCCGCACAGTGCAGCAGCTCTGTGGCCGGGTCTATGGCAGTGAGGAGGGTGCCAGCCTGCTGCGGGTACCTGAGAGCGGGGACGCAGGGAGGGAGGCTGGATGGTGGTCCGTGCCTGAGTCCCCAAGGGCTGCGTTTATCAAGTGAGGATGCTGTGCTGCTCTTCACTTCAGCAGCAAACACAGCGGCCTGCTTGGAACAAGGGAGCTGTTTGTGGGCTTCCGTGTGGCCCTAGGCCCTTCTGGAGCAGGGTGGCAGCGGCCCCTGCTGCCCTACTTCAACCTTCAGCTCGCACTTCTCTGGATCCAGCCCCTGGAAGCCTCAGGACATGCACACACAAGTGCATACCCAGATGAACATTTGTTCACACACATGCACCATACTCACACATGTACACACACACACACACACACACACACACACATACATGCACTGAGTCCCTCCTGGTCTGCACAAAACACTGGAGCCTGCTTGGCCAACAGGGGCTCCATCCCTGGGCTGCCTCACTAAGCGAGCCCCACAGGTGAGAGGACAGAGCTCGGCTGTATGTAGCTGGGAGGCCGTGTGTGAGCGGGGCAAAGCCTCGGGACCAGGCTGTGCATGCTGAGACCCTCAGGGAGACCCAGCTGGAAGCCACCTCCAATATAGCTGCTTTCATGTGAGCTCCAGAGAACTGTCCTTGGTGGGGGGGACAAAAGGCTGCATAAGAGAGGTGGGGAAATGGACAGGCCCAGAACGGCCCGTGCTGGGGTGTGTGTGAAGGCAGCATGAAGGCTCCGTGCACACCCTGGGGGGGCTCTCAGGGGTCCACAAGCCCTTGAGCCCATGCAGCCGTGGTCAAGGCCGCTGTATTTTATTGGGCCTCAGTTTTCTCCACTGTGAAATAGGGAGATAAAATAACTGCCTCGTGGGGTGTGGTGGGGCTCAGGAAAATAATGCTGGCCAATCTGGGCTCCAGCCAAGAGCCCCGTGAAAAACCCCAAACCTGGGGATCAGCCACACTGAGCCAAGGACAAAGCTGGAATTGTAAGAAGCCCTTCTGGACCTCATGGCAGTCTGGGAAGTTTCTATTTGTAATCCCATGGAAAAGTTATTGGAATTCCATCAAGTTGACTCCAATCTACCACTTCCAGCACAACCCATGGCGAGAATAAAGACACTAAGGCGTGTTTGTAGCTGTGGGGAGCCAAGGGGTCCTAAGTCCAGGATGGCTGACTAAAACAAAGGCTTCGCCCAGTGCTGAACCCAGGTTTTATGAATTCGTGAAGAGGGGCGGGGCTGGGGAACGAGTAACTGTGAGAGGGCTGGGAAGTACGCGACCGACTGTCATGAGCTGGGCCAGGCGGGCGGTCTGAAGTCACCTCTGTAATGTCACAGCTGTTCTTCTCTCAAGGAGGATCTCCCAGGTGGACCTCCCTAAGAATGATCACCATCTCTGTCTTGCACACGGGGAAACTGAGGCACAGGCAACCTGCTCACTGCCATCGAGGCTGGGGCCTGCCCAGCTGCACACTGGGCTCAGTTCAGCCATCCTTTCCGCCTCCCCTGCCAGAGGCTCGTCTCTCCTCTGGGAAGGGAAGAGGTAGAGAATCAGCTGGAATCGGCTCTGGCTCGAGCAGGGGCCCATATATCTTGCTCCTGTCACCTTCTCATTAGATGGCACATTCTACTGCCTTCCGGAAATGCGGTGAGGCCTGAGGTCCTGTTTCCTCCTGCCAGCAAGCTCGGCTTGCAGAGGGAGGGGTGGGCAGCCAAGCTTAGCTTACAGCAAGAAGCCCTGCTGCTTAAAAATTCACAATGTTCCTTTCCAGCCCTCTCCACAAACGGCTCATTCCTTCAATAGATGCAGCACCGTGGTTTGTGAAAATGACTCATTCCAGTGCTGCTTTTGTGCCACAGAAGGGGGTGAGAACCTTGGTAGAATTTTCAGAGGCCACTGAGGGGCAGCCCGGGCTAGGACACAGGGGTGGGTCCAGCCACCAGGGCAGGCGCATGTCCTCGGCAGTGACTCTCACCGGCTCCAGGTCTGGGGTCCTTCCTTCCTTGGAGTAAGTTCGTGGGTCGCTTCTGGGAGCTGCTGGCTCCTATGCCACTGATGTGACAGCTGCTGGCCTTCCTCCTATTTAGTCACCAAAGGATGAAAGTGACACCATGGGGTCTCTCTGTTTTTCTCTTCCAAGATGGTTTTTTGGTTAACCATATAATACGATTAAGGCTAGGGCTATAGCTCAGTGGCACAGCTGCTTGCCTGGCAAGGACAAGGCCCTTTCTCTCCCCTTCCATTCTTCCCTCTCTGCTTCTTTCCTTTCTGGTGACCCTGAAGATTGAATCCAGAGGCACCACACTGAATTACACCCCCAGCCATTTATTTATTTGTTTGTTTGTCTTGAGACAAGTTCTGGCTAAGCCACTACACTGTCCAGGCTGTGCTTGACTTTGAGATTCTTCTGCCTCAGCCTCCCTCAAGCCTGGGGTTACAGGTGTGAGGCAGGAGGCCTACCCACTTTTATCTTCTAAATATTTCTAGGACTTATGTCTAATGTTTCTAAACATTTCTTAAAGGTGGAAATTCTCTTTCCAAGCTGAATATGCCTATCTTGGACACAACAGGGCCAACTCTCCTTTGTGACCTGTAAGGGTCGTTTAGTCCTGATTTTGAGGGGCTGTGCGTGGACCAAGATTGGCACAGAGTTGGGCCATGTGTTCCACCTACACTTGACCTTTATGTCTGTGTACCTACAATTACATTCCTTTTGGGGCACTGGTACATGAGCACAATGCATCTTAATTCTTTTTACAGAGCTTTCCCTTCCCTTCTTTCTCCCCTCCCCATGTTGCCTGGTTCCCCTTCCCCACTACAAATCGCCTAAGTCACTGTTTGCTATTCTCCATCCTTTATTTTGTTCCTAAAGTTGTTTACAGTCTGGATTTCTGGTAGAAGGGAAACCGTGCAGTGTTCAAGCTTGTGCGTCTGACTTCTTTCACTTAGCATCACCGTCTCGTTGCTGTGCTTCTGTTTTCCTACAAACGACTCAAGTTTTCTTTATTAGTAGCAGGGTGAGGTGGCTCTATTTACATTTTTGAATAATTCCTGGGTTGTATTGATTTGTTTGTCCATTTCGTCTCTGGTGAGCCAACAACTTCCGGGCAGGTATGATTTCTAGTTCCTTAAGTGAGTCAGGGCCTGCTTCAAGTGGACAATGGCACAATAAACACTTATTATTTTTTAAAATTATTTATTTATTTATTTGGTACAGGATTTCGCTGTGTAGCTTGGACTCATACTGATCCTTCTGTCTCAGCCTCCCCAGTGCTGGGATTACAGGAAGGCACCACTATGCCCAGTGTTCTGGGACTGATACGGCACGTGGTACCAGGTATCGAACTTGGGTCCTTGTGCTTGCCAGGCAGGTGCTTAGACTTCTGAACTATCTCCCCAGCCCCCAAACACTTCTTAAGCCTCTGCTGGGTGTGTTCCATAGACCTTAGCCTACAAGGCATGTTCTGTTGCTATTATTCCCACTGCACAGATGAGGAAACTGAGGCACAGAAGTTAGGGGACCAATGACACTTGTTGAATGAATGACAGTGATGTCACAGCTTCAGAGGACAGCAGTAGGGCCTGGGTGAGTGACCCCTCTGCCATCCCCTCCTGCAGCTTCCATCCTGGCAGCTTAGCTGGGGAGGAGGCCCTGGTTTACCATCTAATAATGGAGGTTGACACCTCTTGCTCTGAATAGTATCTGTACATGAACTTGTGTCACCCCTACATGTAGCCTCTGAGGTTGCTGATAATGTTACTCCCATTTTATCGATGAAGAAACTGAGGCCTAAATTCAGCAACTTGCTCAAGCTCACATGGCCGGCAAGCAGCAGAGCTCATAAGCAAACACCGATAGCCCGAGGGCGGGCCCAGGCTCCTGCCCAGGAGGATGAGAAAGCCCAGGCTGAGCTGGGAAGCCATGAAAGGTAGCTATCATGGCAGGAGGTGTGCACGGCTGTGGAAGCCAGCGACGGCGCCCACAGGAGAATCCCCAGGAGGCCCAGGAGGAGGCAGGAAGCTCCTGCAAGGCAGAGGTGATGTCTCGTGGGCCTTTCCATCCCCTCGTGAGCGGGCAAGTGCTGTGCAAGCGCAAGATGATAAACAGCCGCGCGTACATCATTGCATGGGAATTGGTTCCCAGGATAATGGACTTCTCTGTGTTTGGTGGCTCAAATGCTGAGCATCCAGGGGGCAGGGAGCGACTGCAGGGGGCCATCAGGTCCCTCCTGTCCTTCCTCCTCCAGGATGCCTTTCCCAAAGAAGAAGGGTCAGTGGGTTACGGGCTGTGTCTGTGGTCTGGACCCCTGGCATCTTGCTGGGCCCTGTATGTCTCAAATCAGTGTCTTGTGTAATAACACAGACGTGGACTCTTTCAGTCTCAGTGAAAAATTGTGACCCTACACTGGCAGAACAAACTCACAAATAGATTCAAATGCAACCAAGACAGCCACTTCTCGGTGAGAGACAGAATTTAACCTCTCTTACTCTCTCAAGACAACTTTATGGAAACACGATTCACATTAAAACAAATTTATCCACTGTAAGTGTGTTGTTCAACACTCTTTAGCAACTTTCCTGGGTTATGTGACTATCACCACAATTTAGGGTTGGGACATTTGCATCACATTAGTGATTCCTTATGTCTATTTATAGATAATCTTGGTTAATCTCAGCCCCTAGCAGCCACCAATTTACTTTCTGTCTATTGATTTGTCTTTTCTGAACATTTCATAAACATGGAATCACATACTATGTGGCCTTTGGGGTTTAGTGTCTTTCACTTAGTGTAACAGTTTGAGGTTCAGCCATGCTATAGCAGCTATTGGCAGATCGCCCCTTTTCATGGCTGCTTATTGTCCCACTGTATGGGCACGCCACACCTTAAGTACCCACTCGCCTATTGACAGGCATCTGAGTTGTTTCCAGTGTGGGAGTTTTATGAATAAAACTGTTATGAACATGTATGTACAAGTTTTTGTGTGGACACTTCATTTCTCTTGGGTCGATATCTACCAACCAAATTGCTGAGTTTTCAGTAGATTCATATTTAACTTTTTCAGAAACTGCCGAACTGCTTTCAAGGTGTCCACAGCATTTTACATTCTCACCAGCAGTGTATCACAGTTCCCTTTTCTCTCCCCCCTCTCAAGCACTGGCCAGCATATGTCCTTGCCAGATTCTCTTCTGAAGGTCAACAGTTATAGTTGACCTTTATTGAAGACTTATGTCTTGATCTGTTTTGTTTTTCCTTGCTGCAATAAAATACTCCAGACTCAGTAATTTATAAAGTTAAGAAGTTCATTGTGTCCAACTCTCTGAAGGCTGGGAAGTCCAAGAGCATGGTGCCAGCATCTGCTCAGCTTTTGGGTGAAGGTTCTCTGGCTGCATGAAAATATGGCGATCGTGCAGTGAGGTTGAGCAGGCACATTAGAGAGCGCTTCCCTTCTGACCAAATGATCCCCTGGTGACCCAGTAGCCCACTAATCAACGCAGGGCTTAATCATTTCCCAAGGGTCCCACCTCCAAATACTTCTAATATGACTAGGGGAGTAGATTTTTGATACAAGAATTTCAGGGTACACACCTGAACCATAGCACTTACTGTCCTCCTGTGCCGTGGATGGATGTTCCCCAGGATTTATTCTCCAGATGCTACAAGTAGATCCTCTTGTCATACACACCCAACCCATGAGGGCACTGGGATGAGGTGAGCTAAGCAACTGACGGACAGCCTGGAAGCCAGAATGTAGCAGGAGAAGGGGGTGGGAGGTATGCCTGAGGTTGGGGCCCTGGGCCAGCCCAAGAGTCTGAGGCCTGGGATTAGGAAGAAACTGGGAAAGGAAGGCTGGGATGTGCTCTACACAATAGATAGGAGCCCCCTGTGCCTCAAGGAGCAGGCACTCCCACCCCTGGTCCCGGAAGCCCAATCCCTCTTGAGTTTTATTCCCTGGAACAAAGAGGCTGTCACTCCCCTGAGCTTGGAAAGATCCAGAGTGAGGGCCTGGAAGAAACTGCACCCTGTTTGCCCCAGAGCCAGCCTCTCAGGTGCACCTTGCTCTGGACCCTTGATCATTAATCATGCCAAGGTTCGAGGGAGAAATTCCCATCCAGTAGCCGGCAGGTAGGAGGCTGTTCTGGGCTCTGGGGCCCTCAGTAAATCACCCTGTTCAGCTGGCGTCTTGCTGGATTGCAATTACAATCCTTCAGGCCCGACACAAAATCATTGGGCTGGTGAGGAGAGTGTACCTGGGGAATGTGCTTAACAAAACTTAACTTGGTTAAGCTCTGACTCCATTGAAAATGAGAAAGTACGGATGGGTCTGATCGATTCATCTGCAGCCCAATTACTCCAAGGCTGGCTTTGGATTTCAGTTAAGTGGGTCCATCCGAAATCAGGGACACTGGTTTATTAAATTACCCTTGGATCACAGAGTTCAGATCCTGGTAGAGTTTGTTTTTGTGTTAGCACAGGGGCTGGTGGACAGAGGACATGGGGGTGCGGTGCACACAGAGGCCTGTGTGCATTGGCCCCCATGCAAGGCCCCCTGTCTAAATAAGCATGCAAACAAAGCTTTCCAGAATGAGAAGGGTTAGTAAATATCTCCCTTCCCCTAGGAGCTGAAAATATGGATTTGATCAAATACTCATTTACTCTCTGCCCACCGCCACTCCTCACCCCCTTAGCCTCTTGGCAGATAAATGATGTTATTTGAAGATATTCTTGAAATTTCTGATGGAGACTGTTTCTTAAGTGCTTTTAGAGCAGGCCTATACTTTGTAATACTTGTCATATTCTGGCTAGTAAACTCCTGGCCTTTAAAAGCCGGAACCTTACTCTGTTTCCTGAATACAAGGGAACAGGTCATTAACTATGAATTTCAAATGAAGCAGATTTACAGTATATATCACAGAAATATGTTTGTGAGAGACAGCAAGTACCACGGTGTTCATGCAGCAGAAAAAGCCAAGAACCCAGAGAAAGATCAGCTGATGTGTGGAGCAGGTTTTACTTCTGGGGGATCTGTGGTTCATCTGGCCAAATCTCTTGTCCCAGGTTCCTGATAGAAATATTTTCAGGTTCCATCAACCCCTGATGCAAGGTGTGGAGCCCCAGCACATGTTGGTGGTGTAAATACCCCTCTCTAGAGGTTCATCCTAGACAAGGACGTCAGGACAATGGGAGAAATCATGTAGGAAGAGTGTGGAGGATGGGCTGCGTGTCAATGGTTCGTAGACGAGGCTGTAGACCCAGCCAAGGGGACACGCGGGCCAGGTGCTGCTGTGGGGCTGTTTGCTCCATGTGGCTCACCTCTGCAGTCAACTTTGAGAAAAGGAGAAGACCTTCCATAAGGCAGGTGGCCCTTATTCAATCAAGTGAAGAGCCTAAGAGCAGACACGAGGTTCCCCAGGGAGGAAGAAATTCTTCCTCAGGACTGAAGTGTCAACTCCTGTCTGAGTGTCTAAGCTGCCAGCTTGTCCTGCAGATTTTGGATTTGTTGGTCCCCAATAATCATGTGAGCCAATTCTTTAAAATCTATCTATCTATTTATCTATCTATCTATCTATTTCTATCTTCTATCTACCTATCTGTCATCTATCAATTAATTTACCAGCTACCCACCATCCATCCGCCATCCATCATCCATCCATCCATCCACCATTCATCATCCATCCATCTATCATCCATCAATCCATTGTTCATCCATCCATCAATCTATTCATCCATCATCCATCCATCCATTATCCATCCACCATCCATCATCCATCCATCCAGCCATCCAGCCATCCAGCCAGCCAGCCAGCCATCCATCCCTTCACTCATCTATCCATTTTTCCTATTCATCCTATTGGAAAATTCTGACTGCAGTATCTGCTTTCTGGTAAGAACTTCTGGACCACCTCCCTCTTCATTTCTTTGCACGGTCTTCACTGCCACCATCTTGAAAGGCGGCAGAACCCTGTCTGTTTCAGTGCTTTGCCCAAAGCCCAGCATGTGGCGAGTGCCTGGTGGGTACCAGCCAGCCCTGCACCTATGCTGCCTGCTCTGAGTCATTCTTGCTTCTCCCTGTAGCTCTGTGCACCTGCAGCCCTCTGTCTTCTTCATGTCTAACTGAGCCTGTTCTTGTCCAGGTCCGGGGGCTGCATCACCATTGGTCCTGACTAGTCATGGTGCTTCCACCACCCTTTTCTGGTGATGAGTCTCAGGGATAGGGGACAGTGTGGTTCTGCTGTGGCCCAAAAGGTATTTGAGGGAAACAGAGTCTCTGCCTGACTTTGGGAACAGTTTTCTCCCTAAGAAAAGGAAAGTTAGAGACCATGCATTGTTCCTTTATCTCCCTTCTGGATACATTGACTTTTTTTTTTTTTTTTAATGTATTTGGTACAACATCTCACTACACAGCTCAGACTCATAGTGATCCTCCTGTTTTCAGCCTCCCCAGTGCTGGGATTACAGGCATGTGTCACCACACAGGGTCTCCTTGGCTAGCTCAGAGCACCCAGGGGTGGGGCCAGCACAGCCTGTGGTGCTGGGGATCAAATTCTACACTTGCTGAAGTAGGTGCTTAGTCTACTGAGCTATCTTGCTGGCCTGATGCTTTGACTTTTAAAAAACTGAAACATAACCACACACAGCACAATTGTGAAATGTACACATTTCCATGGGGTTTTTCACAGATGTGCCCATGTAACCACAGTGCCACGCAGGTTGAATGTCCCCCCATTGTCAGCAGCCCCTCTCAGAGCTCAGTGCTCCTCTGACTTCTATTGCCATAGCACAATTTTGATGGTTTTTGAACTTCATATGAGTGGGATCGCCCAGTACATCTTTTAAGACTGGTTTCTTCTTTTTTAAAAAGGAAGAATAGCATCTACAAGATCTCACTACACAGATGAGACTTGTGGTGATTCTCCTATTTTCAACCTCTCAAGAGCTAGGATTACAGGTGTGTATCACCATGCACAGTCTTAATCACTGTCTCAGTGCATCCCAGGTGTGGGGCCAGCAAGGACGCCGGGGAATGAACTCCAGCTGCTGCTCTCTGCCTAAGCAGGTGCTTTAGTCCACTGAGCTATCTGGCCAGCCCAGAGCCAGGTCTTTTCTGTGGAGCCTTCAGTCAATGCTACAGGCCAGTTGGTGCCTCTCTTCCACTTTGGCCTCCTGCAGCTTATGAACTCCACTTGTTGATCATATCTTCGTTTACCCCACCTCTGCCTCCCCTTCCCATCTCCTAGAGCATCCCTTCACTCACTCACTGGAATTTCTCCAGGCTCAGGGCAGCAACACTGAGTCTTTGTGATTCAACCTCTGCCTTAGCCTCTTCCTGGGTATCGGAGAATATCCATCTCATGGGTGTGGTCATTTGCAATCTGCCAGAACAAACTGAATCAGTTCTGCAGAGCTGACCTGCAGTTAGTCAGCTGGGGACAGTACCTAGGACCCCAACAGTCCTTGCTGACTCCCTCAAATTTGCTCCTTTCTTTGGGGCGCAGATATGCTGTGAGGCTCTGCTTATCTAGCTCAGCAAAACTAGCTGCCCAGTTTGGAAGCTGACTTCTGTAGGAATCCCTCAAGATGTCCCCTCCACAGGATGTCCTGTCCTCCCCTGTGGCTAATCTTCTCTCCGAAACCCACAGGGCTGTGGTCTTACTGGGAGGAGCATTCTTTCATCAAGGGTTCATTTGTCTCAACAAATTCTTATTCAGGATCTGCTCAGAACTGCGCTAAACACAGGCAAAGCTGTGAATAGAATAAAACTGGGTTGTGCTCATGGAAGGCTTTTCCAGGTGGGGAAAAGAGAGAAGATAGGTCATGATTCAGGTGGTGAGCATGCTGCAGAGAAGTCCCCGAGGGAACAGGAAGAGTGGGGTCATGGGGCAGCTGGCATTTTAAAAAGGGTCACCAGGAAAGCCCTCACTGAGAAGCAATGGTGTGAGCCCAGAGGATGACAAAGGTGCTTTGGTTTGAATGTGTCCCCTCAAGTTTTGTGCGTTGGAGACTTTATTTCCACATTCTTATGTTGATGGTGGTGGGGTAGGGGATTTTCCAAGGTGATTAAGATTATATGAGGCCATGTGAATGGGGCCCCATGACGGCATTAGTGGCTTTGCAACAGCAAGCAGAAACTCTGAAATGACACCTAGCACCTGGAGGGAGATTTATTTACATCTATGGATATTGATTGAGATCACTCTCAAAATGTCAGGCTCAGATCTCTGGTGGTCTAGGGCTTACATGAGATAAGCAAGCAGGAAGTACAGAGGCAGAATGGCTTGTCAGCTGGGGACTGGTTTATACAATGTGCATCACAATGACCCATTATGCACCACAGTGACCAGCTATTTCTAGGAGATAGGAACTACTGAAATATGAACTCTTATCTGGGAAATTGAAGTATAAAAAATTGAAGTGTATTGGCTAGAGGGGCATTTTCTATTACATTTTCCCCCTTCTTTTATTTTCCCCAGCAAGGATTTGCATATTACATGTGATCTTCTGAGCCAAGGTCCAACTAGAATTTAAGGTTGTCTGTTCTGTAACATTACTCTAGTAAGGGAATTGGGGAGGAGTTCGTCTGATCTAGGAAAGGGTCCAGTATGTCTTGGATGCTCATCAAATCTTGGTCAAGTGTTTGATTGTTTTATTCTCTTAGGGCAACTGTTCATAGAGTTCAAGGCAAAGAAGCACAGCTAGCAGGGGGTGGGGCAGCAAGGATTGGGGTGAGCAGCCTGAAAAGACACAAAAACTTAGGGGAATAGGTATGGAGCAATCCTGTGAATGATGTCTTCAGGCTTTGCTGTGCATAGAGTGACCAGAACAGGGATGTGAATATGTTGTCTCTTTACAATGAGCCTCAGAGGGGCTTCCTAGGCAAAACTTTCAGCAGATTTAAAGCTGGATTTCTGAAATTTAGATAGTTAATAAATACCTGGGTTATACATGTGTTCAGGGATGCCTCAGATATAGCTGGGTTTTTTTTTTTAACTGGTTATGAGCTGTTTCTGCAGGGTTATGTTTTGTTTTTGTGTAACCTACATATGTATCTTTAAAGGGAGAGAGTCCACTATAGTGTGGCATGAGATCAGAGCCGGTGACACAGATGCTGGAGCCTGAGCTGGCAGCAGGGGTGCAGGGTCAGCAGTGAGGCTGGAGCTTACAGAACAAATAGTGGGGGCAGGTCTGGCGCTGACCTTCTGGGAATACCAGGTAAAGTTTTTCTGGCTGGGGTTGAAGTTTCAGTCAACTAGATCCCTGGAGGAGGCTTAGGCCAATGGACTGGGTTATTTTGCATCCTTAGTGGCAAGATTTGAAACAGAAGTTTTCCGTGCACATCATCCCTGCAGGAGAGTTTTGTGCAGAATAGTTTTGATCAAAGTGGCCATAGCATCTCTAGCATCCTAACACAGCTGCTTCCACCTGTAAACAGGGTGGACTCAGCATCTGCCGCGGGGTTCATATTTTAGAATAGTTCAGTCTAGGGTGAGTTTGTCTGCTTTCTTGATCAGAAAGACAGTGACAATTAGAGCTCAGGAGGCAGCCCTTAGAGGCCATTGGGTACTCCCATGGACTGACCATCTGAATGAACATATGAAATCCAGTAGCTCCAAGAAGTTTGCAGAGTTTCTTTCTTGTGACCAGTTTCTTTCAGATATTGTAGCAGAGCCCTTGTGTCTTTTCAGCAGGCAGCTTGAGTGTCATTAATCAGAAGTGATTTTTTTCAAAGAAGAAACAAAGTTTTGAGCCTCTGAGAGGTTGAGTGCAGGTCCGTTGGCTTTTAGGTCCAACTAGGGTCTTTCCATCTAAAGATGAAGATGGGTTAGCTGACAGGAGCCAATGGAAGGAGTAGAAGGCATTTTTTAGGTCCAGGCTGGTGTACCAGCAGGCTGCGGGTGGCAGAAGACTGAGGCAGCATATATGGAGGGCAATCACAGTGACACTGGCAGCTCAGAGCTCTTAAACTGGCTTTACGGGCAGGAGAGGTATATGGTTTGATGTGTGTGTGTGGGGGGGAGAGGGCTGCCTTGGGATAGAGCTCAATCACCAAAGAGGCATGGGCTACAGCAAGCCCCAGGGGAGGATCCTTTGTCCATACTCTGGAAATGAGTCTCAAAATTTCAGGACTGTGGTTATCAGACATTTCAGGCTGATGGAGGTGCTATCCTTCCTTCTGGGATGCAGAATCAATATCAAACCCAGAACAATAGGCCTGAGTGTGAGGGAGGCTGGTCACATTCCAGGAGAGGTACAGGACACTCAAGCATGTACAGGAATTCATGTGTGATGCGGAGTCTATCTCTATCAATCCCACAGAATCTGCTTTGGCAGAATTTCTTTTCAGTGCGCTCCAGTGGGTAACTTCAGCGACTTCAGGCATGTTTACTGGCTTCTCACCTCCCTCTTTGAGGCCCGCCAGGAGAGCAGTGTGGTATTGATCTAAGGCTTCCTGGCCCTCTGTCTCATTACTGTTTCAAGTAGGATGCACTGTGGAAAAGACTGTGCTCACCCACACATCAGGATCAACCACAGTGGTGGGGACTTCTGACTTTCACCAGGCTTGGGCCCCATACAGAGTATAGCGGTGTTCTTCAGTATCAAACAGAGTTGGAAAGAGTTGCCAACAGGAGAGCAGGGGGCTGTGGTGGTGCAGGAGACAGAACTGGCAGTCATGTCGTAGCTGGCTGAGCAGTTCAGGGTTGACAAGTGTAAGGAGAAGTCAGGCTGGACTCAGAGACCTTGGGCAGAATGGGATAAAGCTTTCCCGGAATGCGCTGAATCTGAGAGCCTCTCAGACAGCCTTTTGGGTTTGTTTTGATGATTAGGACAGTTTTCCTGTCATGCAGGACACAGGTGTGGAGTCAAGGTGGGAGGGGTTTTAACCCCTTATGGCAGTTGAGTACAAGTGAGTTGACCTTTTTCCTGAAGATTTTTCCAATTGGAGAGGCTTATGGGAGCAACTTGAAAGCAGAGGAAGGCATCTTCCAATCTAGAATAGTCCATAAAGGCTGCATGGGTCAGCACAGGGCAAGGTGATGGCTGTATTGTTAATGGCACAGAGAACTTGCCCAAGGTTATTAACAATTTATCAGGCTGATGTGTGGCTGCCTGTTTATGCTTCCCATGACATCTGGCAGTGACAGGTTCACAGTGAGGTGGCATGGCTGATGGCCAGGCCCGAAGGTGAGTTTTTAGTTTATACCTCTGGGAGGAAAGTTTTTAGAACTTCAAGATTATGGTTATCTGTCTCAGGTTGTTTCAGGCACCATATTTTTTCCTCAGGGAACAGTCAAAGTTGAAAGAGCATGGTTAAACAGGAAAGCTGACTGGCTTGGTCCTCTAGGGTGTAAGTTCATGCCTGGTAGAAGGGGTGAGAGGCAAGAGTCCTAGTTGCCCCAGTGGTGATAACTTTTTGACAGAAGGAACTTTTGAGGCCGAGAGTTTTATTCCATTGTTTATCAGGAAAGTCATAGATTTTCCCCTGAGTTTTATAATGACTGTGGGCTCTTGGGGGCCCAATGTGATAGAACTGTCTTTCTTATCTAATGGGCTTGATAGGGTGCAATGCATTTGTCAGGGCTTGTAGTCCGGTTTTCCTCAGTCAAAATGTGGAACTCAAGAGGGAAAGTTGACAGTACATGGCTGATGTCCACAGTGGGTGGGTGTTAGATGATGTCATCTGACCAGGATAGAAGCAGAAGGCTCCAGAGGAAGGGCCTCTGTAGTCAAATTCAGGCAATGACTGGTTGGAACCAGTTCATTTGGTTGGAAGTAGACAATCCAGGAACAAGGAGTGAAACTATAGGTGTTGGCAGGAACTGCAGCAGCCAGCGAGGGTGCAAAGGCAAAATTTTCAGGAAGAGTAGGCCTCTTTTTTTTTTTTAGATTCTGGGAGCAACTGGTTTTCATTTTAATTTATTTTTGTTTCTTTTTTTATTGTATTTAGTACATGGTCTACAAGGTCTAACAGGGCCTCACTATGTAGACTGGACTTGTACTGATTCTCCTGTTTTCAGCCTCCCAAGTGCTGGGATTGCAGGGCTGTGCCACCACACCCAGGCTCAATTGTGTCTCAGTACACCCTGGGGGCAGGGCTGGAAGGCACGCCTGGAATTGAACTCTGGCTGCTGTGTTCTACCTAAGCAGGCACTTTAGTCTGCTGAGCTATCTGGCCATCTGGCCAGCCCTGGTTTCATTTTTAAACATTTATTATTTATTTGGTATAATACACACACACAAACATTTGGTATACACACTATGCAGCTCAGACTCATAGTGATCCTCCTGTCTTAGTCTCCCCAGTGCTGGAATTATAGGCATGGACCACCACAACTGGTTTCAGCATGGGCACAGTGTGGGGCCAGTTAGACATGCACTACCAGGGATCAAACCCAGGTCTTTGAA
>PVKN010020842.1:0-15771 GCA_004027915.1 Capromys pilorides
CAAGAGCAAAAATTTAACAATGGTTGTATTACATATTTTCATCATCAAATCTGTTTAGATTAATAGATACAGGTATGTGAGATTGGTCAAATAATTAAACATTAACACTTTCAATAAGCCTTAATTTTTTTAACTCTTCTAAATGCATTTTGCATTTCACTCTTCTAAAAAAATTATAGGGATTGAGGGTGCAGAAATGAAACCGTTTTCAATTAAAAAACAATTCCTGTGAACTTTTTTTCAATTAGCTATAAAATAGTCTCTAAAATATATGGGCTATAGATTACTAGCCAGTAGCCACAGCTACACTGAGGGCCAGGTAATGAACATTCTAGAACATAAAGTATGCACATGTCTTTTTAAACTACTCAGTCCTGCCACACTAACATCACATCAGGTGTATTCAACAGGTAAATGAACATGCCTGTGTTCCAATAAAACTTTATTTACATAAAAAAGCAAGGGGTCTGATCTGGCCCACAGGGTGTAGTTGGCTGACTTTGAAGTCATTTCATGGTGTTTAACATTTGATATTTTAGATTCTGTGATGTGTCTTGCACTCCCTCATCTAGGACCACTTTAAAAATATTTGTGTGTGTAAAAATGAAGGTAAGCTCAAAGTCTTCAAAAAGCTTTGTGGCTTTAAACCCATAGCCAAATTTCTCCCTCAGAGGACACTGCCACCAACAATGTAGGCTATGGCCAACTTTATCGCACTTTTTTCAGAATTTATTTTATTCATGTCTTTCAGAATCATGTTTGGGAAGATAAAAGGCTAGGTGGAGAAAGGGCAGGCTTAAATGGTATAAGGAGAAAAAATCAAATAGTAGGATGAATATCAGATTCTTTGCTATTTTGATGGCAGTGAAGCTTGTTCTAGGCTACGGTTTTTGGCAGCTGAGCGTGCTCGGTGGTTATGTTTCCTACTGTTAATGTTGTAGCTGCGCCGCTAACCCAGGTTGCATAAGTGTCAAAGGCAACATTTGAAGATATTCATGCACATTTTAAGTGAAATGTTAAAATGAATGTCACTACGTAGTTAACAATGCCATTGTATGTGGCCACGACAGATCGCTGCTCTTTTAGGACAGTTGCTGGACAAACTGTTCTATGTCTCAGGTTGTGGCAATCTGCAACTGCAGATCCATGTGCGGCCATTACGTTACCTTACTCCTCCTCCTCTACTTGGCTAGTTAGTTTCCGGTTGCCATTGTACTAAATTAGCACAAACATTTTGGGCAAGAAAGACTGAAATTTGTTCTTCCCCAGTTCTGGACTGAGGCTGAGCAGGGATCACAGGGCTGAGGTTCCTTTCTCAGGAGCCCTTATGTTGCTTCTGGTGGCCACCGCCACTGCTGCTGAGGCAACAGCTCTCTTGTTTGCAGGGCAGCATCTTCATCTCTCACGCACCCCATCTTCTCTCTGCCTTCCCCTGGGTGTAGGAAATCCCCATCCTCATCTCTCCAGGCCCGCAGTGCCGGCCCTGTTGAGGCTGACCCAAGCCTACCTGCTGTTTCTGTAGTGTACACATCTTGCTCTCATGGTTATTTTCGGGTTGCGTCCTGTCATGCACTAACCCTCATGAGTATCGCAGTAGCGTAAATTCATGCACAACTCGAGGACTAGGGCCCCTGTGCATCTTTTTGGTAAATATCTGGCTGTTTTCTACTATCTGTATCTATTTCGTCCCAGTCGGTCTTTGGAAGGACATCAAGCGTGTTACCACCCCACTCATCATTTCCTAACTTGGTCCAGCTAAATTTCCTCCCTGGTCTTTGTACCTGTTATGAATGCTTTTGCAAGTAGAGTTCTCAAACCACATTAAGTGCTCACACTTCTACTCACAGTGAAGGAGATATTATCAGTGTCCTTATCTTCAAGGTGCAGAAACAAAGTTCCAGAGATGTAACTTGCCTCAGGCCACACAATTGTGCGAGTTAGAGTTGGGATTTCATTCTGGCCGCTTGTAGACGCTAAACGTAACTGCTGTCTGTGATGAGTCCTGCGGCTTTCCTTTCTCTCTATCCTTACTGCTCTCCTCTTCTTCCTTTAACTTAGCCAGTTTTGGTAGGTTATAAGGATAGTCAGCGACTATAAAATGGTTGTCCTATGCATGTACGGTTGGGAAGGTGCACTCATAAATAAGCTGCCAAGCAAGGCCCACAACGAAACTCACCCATGGGGTTAATCGAGGAAGCTTCCCCTAATGTTCTGAGCATTTTAATGTTAGCTCCATGGCAGAACTCAGACATTTTCTTTTCTGCAGTGCTGGGAAGTGAAGCCAGATCCTCACAACTATATTCTAGAGTTACTTTTATTTTGAAATTTGAGATAGAGTTTTACTAAATTTCTCAGGCTGCCCTCAGACTTGTGCTCCTTCTGCCCAGCCTCTAGAACAGCTGGCGTTACAAGTGTCTGCTGTCATCACACCTGGCTATACACTTTTTTTTAGGAACAGTTCTAGGAATGCTTGTATATAGATCTTCCCACCTCCGCATAGTTCAAATCCCGGGGAGAGCATTTCTTGTCTTTTATGCTGAGTTAGCTGGGCACAGGTAACTGAGCTGGCTTGGGATAGGTGGAGCACACGCTTGCTGCTGGCCTCCTTCAGGCTCCCTCAGGCCAGGCCCCAGGCCTGGCAAGGCCTGAGCTCACATCCCACAGGTTGTTTGGAAGGATGCCCCTCCGTCCTTGGAGTGGTGCATGAATTGAGGGTTATTTTGATATAGAGCTGAGCAAGGCCCTCATAGGTGAAGGTGGGATACCTGTAAAGCATTCACGGCAGGCTTTGTATAAAAACGAAAAGTCAGGGCTGGGGAGATAGCTCAGTGGTCTAATTACCTGCCTGGTGAGAACAAGGACCCAGATTTGATCCCTGGCACAGCGTGCTGTGCTGGCCTGGAGCCTTGGAACTGCCATGCGGGCCACCAAAATGGGGTGTGGTGGTGCATGCCTGTAACCCCAGCAGTGCTGGGGAGGCTGAGACAGGAGGATCAGTACAAGTCTGAGTTACAGCTAAGACTTTGTACCAAATACATACATAAAAAATTTTTTAAAAAAAGAAAGAAAAGCCAGTCTGAGATACTGTCTGTGGAGCTCTTACATTCTCGGCATCCTTTAGGATATTTTGAGCTCTTCAGTATGTAACCAGGTCAGGATGAACTGTAGGAGAACCTTCAATAAACACATTTCTCTGAACCTTGTTAAGTTGACTGGGGAGTAGGAAATTATAGTAATTAGCAACATAGCAACACTTTAATTCCTAGAAGAGAGTGAGCCTTGCTAATTTCAGAAAACCAGAGTCAGACAAAGGTGCTGTGTCTGCAGTGTTGCCTTCTAACATGGGGGCAGTCCCTGGAGAGGTTGTGCTGCATGACAGGGAGAGGCTGCGAGGAGCCCATTGGAACTGAAAGGCAGAGTTTGTGCCTTTCAGGTGACTCACGACACCTGCCGGGCCTCGGCCCCGCTCACAGCTTGCTGGGTGTGGCGGGCATTCCTGATGTCCTGGGAGGGTGGCCAGCCCGGTACAGTTCTCTCAGGATAAGGATCCTCTGCAGTGAAGGTCAGGAAATCTTCCGTTTTCTTCCAGTAAACAGTTGATGATTCTGGGCTTTGGTGTGTATATGAGAAGGTCCTTGTGCCAGTTGTGTGGAGTTCATGGAAAGGAGCAAAGCTTATAAGAATGTGTGACCTTGACTTAGCTGCCTGGAAAACAACACTCGTCTTGGAAGAAGGACAGCTTCCCAACCGTTGCCAGTTGTGCTTGTGCCTCGGAGCACCTACGCCTCAACTCGGGCAACTGTCGCTCTCGGAAAACATGCACTTGCCTTGGTCTAAGGCTAGCCATTTGGGTGCCGTGGTCCCCAGGCATCAGGATGGTGACACAATGTGTTCTTTTCTCAACTCTCAGCCTCTTATTTACCCAGGCATCTGCAAGGATAGCAGATAATGTCTATAAAGACCTGAGCAGGCAAAGGCCCTTCGGCATTTGTGGAGCTTTGCTCAGACTTTTTACTTTTGGTTTATTAGCAGATGTGCGAACCCAGCCAGGTCATGTGGTGGTACAGTTCCTAGATTTTAAATTTCTTAGTCTTCTTGTCATTCGTTGTCTAGGAAAGAGCCTTGCAAAAAGCATCCTTTAATTTCTATTTAATAAGTAAATAAGGAGGGCTCTTCAAATAAGATAAATGAAAATGCCCAATATATTTGCTAGTTAGAAAAGCCCACAAATTCATTGCAAAAAAATGAGAAAGTTGTAAGTATATATCTTTTGTCAGAGATAATGTGTAGTAGGCTTGAAGTGAATGTTTAGAGTGTGCGACAGAGAAAGGAAAAAGAGAAGGAGGGAGAGGGGGGGCAGTCAAGAGAGAGAAACAAAGAAGGAAATGCCAGTTGTTTTCATGATCTCTTCTGTTGCGTAAGCAATATGTGAGGCCTTTTTTCAAGTTAGTATATGTAGCCTGTTAGGGTGCACATCTAGAGGTGCCCCCAAAGCCTCATGTGATCACAGGTGAGGAGTTTCAAAGGCAGCTGGATTGAGGTGTGTGAATATGGGTTAAGAGGGTGACACTGGGATTAAGGGTGTGGATGATGGAAACTCCACCCTTGATGTGGGTGGCACCAATCAGCTGACTTACAGCTTAGATCGCTATAAAGGAGCAGAAGGGAGGCAGGCTTGCTGCCACTGCTGCTGCTTGCCACATTGGCTTCTGCCTGCCCTGCCCTGCCATGACTTCTTTCACCTTGTGATGCCCCTCTGCCATACCACCCTACTTTGTTTTTTAAATTACTTTTAATAAGAAATAATAATACGACAGTTTCAAAACACATTAGTAGTACATTCCCAATAATTGACACAATGCATATTGTTATCCTCATAGTAGTGGTTCAGAGCACAGGATGTAGACATGATAATTTTTCTAATAGTAGTTGGTACAAAAACTCACTGAACTAAGAAAAAGTAGTTGTATACGTAGTCTAATATTCTAGAACTGGCAATGTCAGAAGCTGTGTATTTAAGCCTTTCACAGCTCAGCATACTAATCTAGCTTTACTTTTTATGCCTCATGGTTAAAATTTTCTGCTGGATGGTTAAGAGCAAGTTAAAGCAAGACCTGTAAAACAGCATGTAACTTTTGTATCTCCCAAGGTCAGTCAAATCCCCTCAGGATTTACCTTGAAATCATGTACAGCGCTTTGTAAAACTGTTGTCAGTGTCAGCTGTCTGGATGAATCATGGCCATTGCTTGACCAGTTTGCTCTCTGTGAAAACCTGAGAGAATGTTTTCTCACTAAATGACTCTCCTTAGGCACACTATAATACCTTCAATCCCTTTCCTCTGTAGCCCTGTAATTTCCTTGAACAGAACATTTGGGATACCACTGAGTTATAGGATATTACAGTACAGGTTCTCTTATGTCCTGAGTCCTCACTGACCTTGAAGGGTTAGGGCCAAAATATTGACTATCTTTGTAGCCCTTCTTTTTCTCTAATTTTTGGTCTATAAACTTACATTCTTAACCCTCTAGAAGGGAGCTTAGTGATACTGTTGCCACCCTACTTTGGAGCCAGCTGTCCATCGAATGAAAACTCTACTATCTGGGAGCTGGAGTGAGCTTTTCTTCTTTTAATTTTGGGTGTTGTGTATTTTGTCTCAGCAATCAAGAAAGTAACCAGGACATAGACCAGTATGAGTTTTATCTTTTTTATTTTTATTTTTTTCAGTGTATTTAGTACAGGGTCTACAGGGCCTCACTACACAGATCAGACTTACAGTGATTCTGTTTTCAGCCTCCCAAGCTCTGGGATTATAAGAGTGTACCACCACATCAAGTCTCAATCACCGTCTCAGTGCATCTCAGGGGCAGGGCTGGCAGGGCGCACTGGGGATTGAACCCAGCTGCTGCACTCTGCCTAAACAGGCATTTTAGTGCCCTGAGCTATCTGGCCAGCCCATGATTTTTAAATTAAAAATTGTGAGTGTCTTGGGATACCTTTTCATGTTAGAGTGTGGAAAGTTTCCAGTTTTTAAAGTGATGGATATTGACAATATTGACTCTTGCAATTCATAAACATGAGCTATAGCTCTGATTATTGATATCTCCCTCAATTGTTTTATCCATGTTTTAGTAGGTTTTAGTGTAGAGATCTTTATCTTTTCTTGGTTAATTTTAAGTGTTTCATTCTTTTGCACGCTGTTACGGTTTTTTAAAAATAATTTTATATCAGTGCATTCTCTACTTTTCTGATATCTTGCTGTGTGTGAATCTCTTTAAGTGTTTTTATATCCTCTCTGGAATAACTCAGGGTAAACATAAAAAGATAAGGGAACTGACAGATACGCCTCCTTACCCTGCTTCCTGGTCTGCTGCAAAGATCAAATGAGACTGTCAATACAAAAGTTTTATAAATGCTGTGAGTCTGGGTGTTGCTATGACATGCTTTGTAGTGATAGTTGTTTGCTCTAGTATTTGGTTATAATCACATATTTTTTATTTATCAATAAATGTAATTATACTAACATGAGTTTTTTCCTTCCATTTCAGAAGCACGTAAATGTTGAGAAACCTCTTCTGCGGGCATTTCAGGGCCATGTACCCTAACTAAGGTGGTGAGGGTAGTGAGGCTTGTTATCACTGAGGGGATCACGACCACACAGAGCAGTTACATAAAGTAATCCCTGCCTTCATCGTGCCGCCTGATGCTTCTGCTACAGTTCCGTGCTTTTCGTGCACCTTCTGTCTCCTGCTTGCTGTCTTTGGCAGAACTGCTGACATGTGCTTGTCTGTTTTTCCTATGGCTTGCCCTGGTCAACAGCGCAGTACTCCCCCAGCTCACAGGATTCTGTTGGCTGCTTGTTTTCCCATCCTCTGACCTATTTGCAGTGAGTCTAAGATTCAAAGGGCTCTGGGAACCATGTTTACCCCTTTCATTCTTTCATTCAAGTGGATTTGAACTGGAAGTGACTGGGAATCAAGAATTCAAGACTCAAATGAGTTTTTCTCCACTAGGGGAACTTTGGGCTCAGAATTATTATATTACTATTATTATCTCCATCACAGAGAAGAGTGTGCTGAAGTATTCCTCTTTATTAGTGCAGTTCTTTTTCTTTTTGCTAGTAGGCCTCTATGATTTATTTATTTGTAGGTCTGTATTTAGAGGCTGTGAAGTAGACATTTACGGCTAAGCAAATATCCGTGTGCTCACATTGTACTGGATGCCCTGCAATGAAGTTCTTATCCAAAAGGTAGTCAGTGGACTACGAGTCCAGTCAGTCGGGAAGAAGGATTTCAGAAGTGGCACATAAGCTCTCCCCACCAACTCTTCTCTTAGGGATGTTGTGTGTTCCAGAAAGCAGGACCACAGGGAAGCTTCCATCAGCTGGATCTTTCTATGTCTTTGGAAGACAGCACCTCACAAATTCAAGTGGCTGCATTGTAAGAGATTTACCTATGCTAAGCCTTTGCTGGATATGTCATTTATTTTTGTTTTTATTTTTTTTGGATATGTCATTTGCAAGTATTTTTTCCACTTTGCAGCTTGTTTTTCATCCTATGATAGGTTCTTCGTAGTGCAACAGTTATACCTCAGAGTACTATATATAATTCCTATATGTTTGTACTTAAATATTTTTAAGTGTTTGAAAATGACATTGGGGCCGGAGAGATACCTCAGCAGACTAAAGTGGCAGCTTAGGCAAGCTTAGGCAATTGCAGGGACCATGATTCGATCCCTGGTACCACATGCCACTCCAGCCCCACTCCCCAGGGCAGGCTGAGCTGGCCACAGTGCTGGCGTAGTGGCACACGCCTGGAATCCCAGTGCTGGGGAGGCTGAAAGCAAGAGGATCACCACAAGTCCGAGCTGCATAGTGAAACCCTGCAGCAACCAAAGTACATTTTTAAAAAAGTTGTAGGTGGAGTTTTTCAGAGGTGGCTGGATTTAGAATGCGGGACGCTGGGATTGAGTCATGGTGCAATGCCAGGATCAAGGGAATTAGAATCCGGGGTGTGAGCACTGCCTGCCTGTTTATTTTCTCACCTGGATAAAAAAAAAAAAAAAAAAAAAAAAAAAAAAGGTGGGGGATTAGACAGCCTTCTTACTATTTTGCTGCCTTCTGCCTGCCATGAGCTGTTTCTCCTCTGTGATGTCACTCTGCCATACCGCCCTGCCTTGGAGCCAGCCACTTGTGGACTGAAGCCTCTACAAACTGTGAGCTAAATAAACTTTTCTTTTTACTTAATTTTTTTTTTTTTCATGGTACCAGGGATTGAACTCAGGACCTTGTGCTTGTCAGTCAAGCACTTGTTCCATTGAGCTATTTCCCCAGCCTCCAAAATAAACCTTTTCTCTCCTAACTTTGTGTAGCAAAGATTTTGCCTTTGCAAGTAGCTAAGACAGATTTCTACATGGTGATCATATATCTTCTGACATGGATGAATGCACTTACAGGTCCTGCGAGTTTTCTTTTTTGCAAGTTTTCAATGTTTTTCGAATCTAAGGGATTTTCTGTATAGGCACAGCATTTGCGAAGAAAGTTTACCTTTTTCTAATTTCTATCTTTCTGTTTCCTTTTCTCAATTGACTGCGCTAACTAGAATCCAGCATCATGTTGACTAAGTAAGTACATTAAGTAAAATGTAAGCTGTAGCTTCATAAATTGGTTTTCTCATGATGAAGAAATGTTTTCTATTGCTATTTTCCTGAGAGACTTAAAAAATATCAGTGTGTAATGTCCTTCTTTTGTCTCTTTAGTCAGCTTTGGCTCTGGCTCAAAGCCCACTTCGACTGAGGAAAAGATACTTACTCCTGTTTGTTCAGTGAGAGGGGGCTTCCTGGGGGGTGGAATATTGTCTTCTATCCTTTGATTTCTAGTCTGTGTATTTCTTTTTGTTTTAAATGTCTTTCTTGTAGTCAGCATATCATTGGATTTTGTTTCTTGACCCATTCTGCTAATTTGTGTCTTTTGATGAGTGATTTAAATCCCCTCACTTTGTAGTTATAGATAGCTGACAGGTGTTGAATGGTTCCTGTTGTTGGATTATTTGCTCATTGCTGTTTTGCTTTCTTCCCCTCTTACTTAGTCACTAGCCCTACCTGATGCATTCTTTATTGGTCATTTTGGCATTATTTGCGTCATTGTCTCTTTCTAGAATGTCTTGAGAAGTTTTTGAAGTGTTTGGTGGTAATGAACTTCTTTAAGTGCTCTTTATCGTGGAAATAATTTATTTCCCCATCAGATTTCAAAGATAATTTTGCAGGTTATATCAATCTACATTGGAAGTTGTTTTCTTTTAGGGCTTGAAATACTTCACACCAAGATGTTTTTGCCTTTAAATAAAGTCTATACTGAGAACTCTGTTTTAATTCTGATAGATTTTCTTATGTGTGAATTGGTACTTTCTAATGGTCTTCAATATTCCATTCTTATGTTGGATTTCTGGTACAATTGTACCTCCATTCACAAATTTACTTTGTTCTATGATTTTGGGAAAGATGGCCATATTCATTTTATGGTGGGAAAAGATGCCATGGTTGTGTTTGTCATCCAATGAAGCTTGCAACCAAAAACAAAATTTTACCAATGTCTTCTGTTTGTGAAACTATTTGTTTGCAAACAAAAGTGTTCATGAACAGAGGTGCCACTTTATTTTACTTATTACGCACTGTGTTTTCTTTTTTCTTGCAGGTAATGGCTATTGAGATTGTATGTGCATCAATTATCTGGACATTAATGTCTTTTTTCATGTGTGGAAAGTTTTCTGTTAGTGCTTCTATAACCAAGTTTTTATGCCCATTGTAATAAAATATCTTCTAGTTTTTCATTAATCTCAATTGCTCTTATATTAGTTTCTTTGGGTCATGCAGCAGCCCTTTGATCCTGTTTTCCTGGTCTCTTATTGCTTTTCATTAACTAATCACTAGCCATAGCCCTGTCTTACAGAGCTGACATTCTGTCCTCTCACTGCTCCTAATGCTTAGACTTTCAATCAAACATTTTTCTGGACTCCACTCTTTTCTGTGCTTGGTGTTCATGTTCCCCAACTTTCTGTAGCTCGACAAGAGTTTTATTAGTGCCTTCTCTGGGCTTGATGACCACTTGTTTCCTTTGGGTTTTTATCATTGTAGTTATAGCTCCTTTAAATTTGCCAAGCATATCATCATCATCATCATCACCATCATCATCGTCATGGTCATCATCATCATCATCATCATCATCATTTATAGAATATTGAGTTCTAGAACTCCTCAAGTTCTGTAATGAAATTGAAAAAGAACTAAAAGTCATTTCTGAAAGCAAGCATTACACTAATTTCAAAACCAGAAAAGGACCCAACCAAAAACAGAGCTATAGACCAATCTCTGTAATGATCGTCTATGTAAAAGTTCTTAATAAGATAATGGCAAATAGAGTGCAGCAAATCATGAAAAAGATGGTACATCATGACCAAGTTGAATATAGTGCACAGAGGGCAAGAGTAGTTCAACACACACAAATTGATAAATATAATACAACACATAAACAAAAGCAACCAAGGATAGAAATCACATGATTATCTGAATAGATGCCAAAAAAGCATTTGACAGAATCCAACATCCATTCACGTAAAAATTCTGAAGAACATAGGTATGGAAGGTCTTTATCTAAATCCAGTAGCAGACAGCTATGGCAAGACAGTGTGTTCAACACCAGCCTAAACTACATGGCCAGACCCTGACTCCAAACATAAAACAAAAGCAAGCAAACAAGCAAACCAAAAGCGTAGTGGGATACAAAGTCAGTGCTCAGAATCAACAGCTTTCCTGTTCATCAGTGACAAACTCACCTAGAGAGAAATTAGGGAAACAATATCAGCATTGTCATAGTCACAGCATACAATGAAATAGACTTAAAACAGGTCACATAATTTATTGGATTATTTTATAATCTAATCTAATTAATATATAATATGATATTCACCCAAAGAGCCAAATGTAGAACAGTGAATAGATCCACCCATGTACAAGAGACCCAAAGAATCCAGCTGAGGGCCTGGGCCCCACAGCGGTACCTGCACAAGTCCAGCTGGAGGCCTAGAACCCACGGCAATGTCTTATGCAAGTCTGTATCAAGGATCTGCCCTAGGGAGGCCCAACGGTCAGTGGTGGAAGCTAGAAAGTCTGTGCCAGCGGGATGAAGGATCGATGCCAGCAGACTGCAGAATCTGCCCTGAAGCCAGGAAGCATTGCTCAAGGTAGGACCAGAGCTCCCAAAAAAGTACCATAGTCATCCTCAGCACCAGCAAGGACCCAAGTTTCTTCAGTGATGACAACAGATCTTCTTCCCACTGGCACAGATTTTCTAGCTTCCACTACTCACCTTTGGGCCTTCCCAGAGCAGATCTGTGAAACAGGTCTGCATGAAACACTGTTATGGACCCTTGGCCTCCAGTTGGCCTCATGGGAAGCATTGTAATGGGCTCTAGGTCTTCACCTGGACTCATGCAGGACATCACCAGGGGATCAAGGCCCTCAGCTGGAGTCTTTGGTCTTTAGTGTGTGGACAGATGTCCTGCACTTCCTCTTTGTGATATGATTCTTTGGGTGACTATTATAAATAATCTTATAAAATATATGTCCTGTATTGCATTATTCCCCTTGCAAAACCCCTAAGCAGGACAGCACCAGTGCTGCGCCTTTCAATCACAAAGCAATCCAGGCCCAGCCTTGCCTCTGGCTGTGGGGGCCTGGCCCACGTCCAGGGAAACTTTGCAGCCTGACTGTCGCTCCTGGGTCCCTGCTCCCTGACCACTGCTGCCTACTGTGAATGTCTCTCTCACTCATTCACTTTGTAAACATAACAGTGGGAGCCTTGAACTGAAGCTCTTGTGCAGTTGCTCTCAGGCCTGGATTCAAGTCATCAGTCCCTTCCTGGCAGGGGATCTGACCAGACGCTTTGTGCCCAGGCCTTGGTGAGCCCTTGGCCTGTGGTGAGTGCTGAAGTCACTCACCAGCTTTGCTTGTTGAAGGACTCGGGGGGAGGAGAGGGAAATCCATGCTCCCCTGCAGCTCACAGGGCCTGCAGCCGTGTTTCTCCTGGAGGCCCTCTGGAGCCTCCAGCTTTCACGGCCTCTAGATTAGGCCTTCCTTTCCTAGCAACCACAAGGTGGAAGCCAAAGAAAGGGCAGCTTGTGCCTCCCTCCTTCGCGCTGGGTTCTGTCTCTTCAATTTCTCCATAGATCTTAATTTTCCCATCAGAATCTTCCTGCTTCCCAAGAATCTAGTCTTTTTCTTCCATAAATTGGTGTTTTTTCCATAAATCTTCCCAGGGCTGGGGAAATAGCTTGGAGGTCTAAGCACCTGTCTAGCAAGTGCAAGTACCTGTGTTAGATTCCTAGCACTGCATGCTGTGCTGGCCACTGAGACCACGTGTGGTGGTGCACACCTGTGATCCCAGCACTGGGGAGGCTGAGGCAGGATGATCGCTATAAGTCCAAGCTGCATAGAGATACCATGTACCAAAGGAATGAATGAAGAATGCATGCATGAATGAATGAATAAATAAATAAATAGAAGTTGTTTTCCAGTATCTAGATTCTATTTCTCAAGGAGGCTGAGTTGCTGCTTACCACTCCACCATTTTTCTAAACTCTTTATTAATTGATACAATTGTGATTTTTCTTATTTAATCTCTTAATATTACAGATTACAGTTATTAATTTTAAAATATTCATTTATCTTTGTGTCTCTTAAATAAACCATACTTGGTCATTTTCTTAGTCTTTTTGGATTGCTATAACAAAATACCTTTAGCAAAGTAGCTTATAAACTATAGAAGTTTATTGCCTGTAGTTCCTGAGGTTGTGAAGTCCGAGGTCAGAGTGCCAGCAGGTTCCACATCTGATGACGTCATGGGTTTTGCTGCATAGGTGGCACCTTGGTGCACTATACTCTTGTGACATAAAGGGCAGGAAGGGATGGAGCCTGAGCCTCTCACAAGGCATCCTAACCTCATCTGGGAAGGTAGAGCCCCATGCCTTGTGTTATCATCGCAATGTGAATTAGGTTCCAACAAAATTGTTGGTGGCACATGGTCAGATCATAGTGGTAGAGGGGAAGAATTCCCAACCTGCTAGATGGCTGGTATAAGCCTGTGTTCTCTAAAATTGAAAGATGAATTTTAGGAACAGTAGAGGTCAAAAGCAGAATATGTTTATTGAGGAAAAAAAGCTTCTGTCCATGAGAGGGACAGAAGGGGACTCAAGTGGGTTGCCAAGGAACCTACCTTTCCTGGGGATTTTTATAGAGCAAATCAACAAAGTGAGGTGGGTCCAAGGTGGGCAACATGGGAAATCACAAGGTGAGCATGAGGTGGGACAAAACTATGGTCCACCAATCAGATTACAAGTATAATTGCTTAGGTAAAACTGACTAAATCAGGGTCAAATGGGGAAGCAAGTCATGCAGCAAGTGTAGCAAGAAGGCATGAATACAGAGCAGAGTTTCTTCCTGTAGGGCGTTGGGATAGTGTTCTGGCTTTTTCAAGGTGATAGAGACCTATTTAGAGTTTCACTCCCTGACGTTTATACTTAGGGAGATATATAGGTGCGCTGGTTTTATCTTCTGTCTTGAAATCTGGCCTTCACACCATGCCTGTCTCTCCCCACAGTTGCAAGGTATCTTATCTTCCACACAGGCTCCTTCAAGGACCCAGCCCTGCATGACTGCTAATAATAGTTTCATCTAACTCAATTGCCAACAATAGCAACTATAGTATATAAGTCTTCTCATATATTAGATTCTAGATGCTAATGCCTTGGTAATGATTTTTGCATCTATATTCTTGGAGACTGTTGACCTATAATTTTCTTTGTTTCTGTACTTTGCCTGGTTTTGGTATCAGGTCAGTGTAGCTTTTAGGTAATAAATCAATAGGATTCTGTCCTCTCCTGTCTTCTGCAGAAGCTTGTATAAAATGGTGTTTTTTTCTTTAAAGCTTTGGTAGTCACTATGAAACTGCAAATTTAGAGATTTCTTTTGGAGGAATTTAAAATATTTTGTGAATTAAATTTTATCATTACTTATATGACTCTCCAGGTGATCTAGTGTATGTTCATTGAATTTGTTTTTTGAGAAGTTGATCTGCTTCAGCTAGGTTGTTAGATGTAAGGATGGAGTTACCAGTGAGCCTCCTCCTCTACTGTCCATGTGCTCTGTAGGAATCAACTCATGTCATTCCTAACATTGGTAATTCACATCCTCTCTTTGCCCTTGTCTGTCTTGTGAGAGGTTTGCCAGTTTTACTGATCTTCAAAGAACCACCTCTCTGTTTCAATGATTTTTCTAGTCTTTTCATTGTTTCCTGCTCACTTTTGGGTTCATTTTATTGTTCTTTTTCTAGGATCTTGAGGTATAAGCTTAGATTGTTCAGTTGAATTTTAAAATTTTTCTAAAATATGCCTTTTGTGTATAAATTCACTGTGCTTTGAATTCACTGGGCTTTTGGACTTTGTGGAAGTGTTTCCCACCGGTTCTGAAAGCTGTGATTGTTTTTTCTGGTATGTCTTCTGTTGTGCTCTTTTCCTCTTTACTGTCTGAGACAATTGAGTGCCAGCAGCATTCCTCATGTTTCTGACCTTTTCTTCTGCGTCTGCAGCGTTCTTGTCACTGGGTTCTTCATCTCGGATGGTCCCCTCTCTCATTTTGTGCTTTATGTACTTTTTCTTAAGTCTGAACTGCTGTTAAGCTCATTTATTGAGTTTTAAGTTTTTTGTTATTTATTTTTAAAGTTTCATTTAATTCTTCAAAATAATTTTATTCTTTTAAATTTTAATTATTTTATTACTACATGTATGCAGTGCATAATGATTTCATTCATCGTGGGCCACTGGGATATGTATACAACACATCTGAAATCCTTTCTCCCCTAGTTTTTAAAATTTTTGCATTCAAAAGAAAAACCGCTTATAGTTTCTTTTTCAAATGTTATTAATTTCTAAACAAAAATATTAAACATAGCATAGTTTATTCCTAGAGTCCCAAGCTTTGAAGCTTTTGAGATTCTGCATCTGTGGTTGTCGTCCTCTGGACATTGTCTATGCCATCTAATTTCTCTGTGTCTGGATAGCTTTGACTTAGTCCTGGATTTGAGAATTTATCACATAAATTACCTGACGCCTAATACAAAATGGACTTTTTCCAAGAAGGACCTTATATTTGACTCTGCAAGCAGCCTAGAGGTGCCACTGGGTTAAGGCAACTTCCATGCACCCACACTCAAGGCTTAACATTCCCCAGAAAACTGAGGAGACTTGAGAGTGTAACGGGGCTGAATGCCATCCAGGACTTCCCTGGGTGTTCATGCACCTCCCTACAATCCAGGTTCTAATGGGATGAATCGCTTCTAGATTCCTGTTTTATGTGGTCTCCAGGCTTTTGTTTCTTTCCCCCAACACTAAGAGGGTGAGTTGAATGAAACTAGCAAATGGTTGGGACAGGTGAGTACTCTCTCAGCCAATGAAAATGCTGCATTCCTCATATATGTGCTTGGGTTCCTGACTTCTCCTTATGGTAGGCTTCTCATGTTGTCATTTCTTAAAAGCATTATGATTGATTTTCTATATTTACCTCTGTATTTATTTATATATTTATATTTAGTTTTTATTCATTTTAATGAGAAAAAAGATAAAATACCAATGGAAAAGTTTCAAAACAAATTAGTAGGATGGTTACAATAATTAATACAGTGCATATTGTTGTCTTCACAGTAGTTATTCAGAGGATGCAGACCT
>PVKN010020843.1:0-15757 GCA_004027915.1 Capromys pilorides
AAAGTTGAGTAAATAAAGGCAGTTGTGCGTCCCTGTTCAGGCTTTTCACCGCAGACTCACTCCGTGCAGAAAGTCCTGTAAGCATGGAAAACACCAAAAATCTCATCATTAAAAGCATCGAGGACTGCATATGTTCCCATTATAATAACAATGCTTCTATAAAGTCGTATTTACTTCTGCAATCATAGCTAAGGTAACAGTTGGCTTGCACAACTTTTGAGGCCTTAGCAGTCAGCTCTTGGGAGTCGGCACCAGTTGGCTTCTCTACAGATCGCCTTCTGATCCAATCTCCTCACACCTAACAGGTTTCCGTTCCACCTCAGGCTCCATGGCTAGTGTCAGAGCTAAGGCTTTGTCCTGGAGTGAAAGGAGCTGGAGAAACTTTCCAAGCACACGCGTGCTAGACTGAGGGCTTGGAAGAGCAAAATCAAATATGCCCTGCTGAGAGAGGCCACAGTTGAGCCTAGGACTGACACCTAGAGATAAAGGAGAGAATTATTAATTTTACCGGGATCTTGGTCTATTTAAGAATGAAAGAGGCCCCCAGAAGCAGTGGCTGACTCATAGGCGTCAGCCTATGGCACCATCACCCAGTCTAGCTCTTTCTGTATACATAACCCTGTGTATGTAACCCCACAGGTCCAGCAAAATTGGCCAGGCTAAGACTTCTTATCCTTTGTTATTTGCAGTGTGTTTTACAGTCTTGCTCCTTTGAACCTGTGGCCACTTTAGAGATGGAAGCAGGAATCTAGGCTAACACTTCCAGCGTAAGGCTCTGTAGTTTTCCTTGTTAAAGACTTCTGTGGTCTTCTGGTCATTTCTGGGAATGGTAAAGAGAGACCTGTTATAGAAAGGAGGTTTCTATTGGTTAAGTAAAGGGGATGTTTGGGGGTACAGCTAAGTAAATCAGATAGAGATCCTCAGAGATGAAAGCTCTCTCCCAACACCCCAGTGCTGTCAAGCTCAATCTTTGGACCATGGCAAAGCAGGAAAAAGAACAGAAGGAGTTATCTTTGGTCACAGTAGTGTCCTGAAGTAGGAAAGAAGAGGGAAGGTGGAAGGTGGGGAGGAGAGCAAGAAGGAGGCAATATCTACTCTTGGGATTATTTTTAACCAGCCAGGATGAGACAGCCATGCTCACTAAGCAGCCATTATTCACACAAGGTGGGAGGGGCAGGAGGCAGGAAGAGAAGCACAGATAGGAGAAAGAAAAGAAAAAGTGCAAGAGATGGACTCAAGAGAGTAAGAATGAAAGAGTGAGATGCACTTTGATTATGCAGCCTATTTATTTGCCACATCAATTCACTGAAGTGGTTATTGTTTACTATGAGGTCCTTGGTAAGGAATAGGGAAAATTAATCAATGAAAATCATCACAATTCATTTTTATCAAATGTAAGCAATGCACCTCGGCCACATTTCTCACTGTCTTTGTGTTTTGCAGTGTGCTGTGTTACATTATGGGAACAGATATCAGAAAGGAGCTGTCGCAGTCACATTGTTGTTGCTGGGCATGCTAGCCAAGGCTCACGACATGAAAGAGGGGAGACTGATTGTGGATCACACATCAGTGCCAGGTGGATTGTTTCCAGGGCAGGACATCTCAGCCTAGGGGTGGAGGCCTGGGCAAGCTGCTTACCTCATGGAGCACAGGAAGCAGAAAGAGTGAGGGGAGGAGCTCTGGGAAGCTCAAACACTGTCTGCTTGACCAGCAGACCTGCTGCCCAGCCACCCCACAATCCAATCACTTTTCAGAAGCCCCACCTTTGATCATGAGGTCTTTGGCATTTAGTGATACACCATCACGCTTGCTAACAGCAAAGTCAGGTCAATGGCAGGTCAAAGCCACTCTGTGACCGTGTCATCCAAAGCACAAGACTGGCCTGGCCAGACATGGTGGACGAGAGCACTTGAGGGCCTCATGCTGCATTTCCTAGGTGTGCTTTAGGAGGGACAGTTATCCCTTCATAGGCTGAACCATGGCTGAGGACATGGCCTTGTCACGGTGCAGAGGAACAAGGAGTTCTACACTCCCCCACGCTAGGAGAAAACCAGATGTGGATGAGCTCTGGTTGTCTCTACTGTACTCTCCCCCAGGACAGTAAGTGTTAGAAGAGTTCTAGACCTGCCGCATAGGACATGGACATGCTGGTCTTCTGCAACAATGCACGTGCTTGCCAGATTCTTTTTCTAGCCTTTGTAACAATGATTACGTTGCCATCATCCTTCAAGGTAGGAAACACAAGCAAGTGCGTCCTTCACAGTCACTACCAGATTCTGAGTGGATCCTTTCCAGCATTTCATGGGTGAAGACACTGCACACCCAGTAGTAGAGGAAAGGAACCAGGCTTAGTCAGGATGCCGAGGCAAGGATTTTGGCCCAAGGGAAGGCAGCAGGGAAGGAATTCTAGAGAGACAGAGTTCCTAAGGAGCTGAGTGGAGAGACCCCATCTTGTGAGGGAGGAAGACTACACACCGGCTTGGCTAGAGGACCTGGGGAGACTCAGGTGTGAAGTCGGTGTGAGAGGCCAAGAACTGTGGCCTGAGTGGGCTGCTCCTCATTCCCTCAGGAGCTAATTATGGACCACGCCAGCTGAGTCCAGGGCAACTGCTAGATCCCACACCTGGGCCGTCTGTGCTCAGCTGCTAGCGCTCCACAGCGGAGACATCCGGTTCTCCTTCTTAGGCTCAAATCACATAGGCTTCTTGTCACAAAACCTGCACCTCCTCACCAACCCTTTGCTCCAGCTGTGTCTCTGTCTGGAGTCGTGTTTCTATCCTCTTTCCAATTCTCCCTCCTGTCTGAGCTGCACGACCACCCTCTCCGGAGCTTGACCTGGATGTGGCATCCCTCTCTGGTCTCTCCCGTGGCTCTCAGTGTAGCGTTGTTCAAATACTCACAGAGCTGCATGTCCCTTATTACTTCCTGGTTCTGTCCCTTATGGCACTTCTCGTAATTCTACTTTTCTTTTCTTTTTCTCAGAAGTACTGGAAAATTTATTAATGTGAATTTCTCTCAAATATCAGTCTACATGGATTACATTCTCTAACGTACTTTCAACCAAAGTACCATGTAAACTCTCTTCAGTGTCTCCATAGAAACATTCTTTGTTTTACTGTATACTTACAGGACAGCTTGGGTAACTGTATTGATGATTTCTGCTGAGCTATTGAAAGGCGCAGTTAGGGCTCATAACTATACCTTATGCATTAGTTTTCTTGGGTCTTCTCTCCAGCTTGACTTAAACTGCATGAAGACAGGGCCTGGTTGGCTTCTGTCTTCCCAGAGCTTGGGGCATGATTCAGCCCCTGTAGGTCCTCTAGGAATGCTTGTTGGCCCCTTGGTGAGATGGTGACTTCCTGCTTCCGGTTTAGCCACACCTTGTGGTTGGAGCTTCCACATTACCCAGGCCTTAGCTTACAGGGCACGTTGCATTGCGCTGCCCTGCCTGGGGACTTACTTCCCCATTAGACTGTGAGCTCCTCAGTGTTTGCCTTTCCTGTTTTCTGTGATTAGCAGAGTGAAGCACGTAGCAGGGGCTGAGGGCATCAGCTGTGGTGGTAGCTATGTGCAGAGTTGAAGAAGCTCTCTTGCTCCTGATGTCCAGGTCATCTCAGCACATACATGCTGTTCTGGGTAATAGCAGCAGTGGTGTCTCTCTACATGAGGAGCTCCTGCAGGGGAGGTGGGAAGACCCCTGTGGATCCCAGGGTGGATGCGGTGTCCCGCAGGAGGGAGGAGCGGACCTGTCCCAAGGAAACAGCAGCTTTCTCTGCACGCAGCCCTAGATAGAGGTCAGGACCCTGCGGTGAAATGTGCTCCTTTTCTGGGATGAGTTTTACTTTTCTGTCATCGAAATTACACACTGTGGCTTGTGACCCACCAAGCTGGGGAAAGCATCAGACCCAGACCCATGGATTCCGCTGCTGAATAATGTTTTAGCTCTTTCGGCCTTTATTTGGGTTCCTATAGCAGTAAAACAGGTTTATCAGAGCCCCTTGACCTATCAACAGTGGCATAGACTTAGCAACAGCATTGTAGATTTAACAACAGCACCAGAGCGTTGCCAATAGCAACAGCCCCAACATATGCCTCACGATGCTGGAGGTGGGGAAGCCCACCACCAAGGTGTGTGTGCAGCAGGTCATTTTCTGGCCAGAGCCCAGTTCCAGGCTCCTGGATGACGGTGTACTGGCTGAGGTGTCACGTAGCAGAGGGGGCAGGGCTCCCTCTGGGGTCCCATTTGAGAGCACAGACCCCTTTCGGGAGGGCTCCGCTCACCAGTATGTACTTCCTGAAACCAGGACTCCTGCTGCCTTCACAGTGGCCATGAAGTTTCAACAGATGAGTTGGGGGTGGGGCTACATTCTCTCAGCCAATTACATTTCCCATCATTTCAATTCTTGGGTTCAGGAGAACTGGGGAAAGAAGAAGAGGGTGAGACAGAATATTCCAGTCTCACTTCCGTTCTGCCGGGGGTTTGTCCAGCAACTGCACAAGGAAACTGGGGGGCTGCATGGATACACTGTGCTGGGGAGTAGAGGGGTTGCTGAGGGCTCCATGCATCTGCAAATGAACACAGCAGCTGGATGGGTACAGTGAGCGGCTACAAAGGGAGGCTGAGGCAGGAGGAGCATGAGACTGGGCCCATCATAAACGAAACAAAACAGCAGATTTGGGAATCTAGCTCAGTGGGAAGAGCCCAGGTTCAAACCCAATCCCATCATCAAAAGTTACCTGTCAGGTCTGTGATAAACTGAGGACAGGGAGTTTACAGACTGAGAACTGAACAACTGAACTGCCATAGGCCTTTAAAGCCCAGACTACTGAATAATGGGGTCCTAGTCCATCTCTCTCCCTTCCCTGTGTTTCAATCATCATCAGACTTCCACAGGAGCCGTTGAGATGCTCTGCAGAGCTGACTTTCCCACAGGCCCGTGGGCAGAGCTGGTGTCCAGGCAGTGTGAGTAACTACATGTTTTTTGTGTTTTCTTTCAGAGATTTAGAACTGTCTTTCAGTGAGCAACTCCTTGGTTATATTCCTAGCCCATATCTAAGCCCAGTTTTTAAACCCTAGAGAAGCCCAGTTGGAGGAGAATGACAGCACTGTTTCAGAGGGAGTCACACGGTCTTTTCCCTGTCTTTGGGAACCAAAGCTTCAGAAAGCATCTTTTCCATATCTGAGTCCCAGCGTGAACCCAGGTCCCTCTACCTTTCATTTTGCACCTGTTTTTGTGTGTGTTCCTAGTAAACCCCTATGATTTACTGCTCTTCATTTTACCCTAACTGCTGATGACCTTATTGGTCCAAAGGACAAAGAGATGAAGGAAGAGGAGGACCTAAACATTTTCCATGGTAATTCAAGGAACACTCTTGCTTGCTCCTGGGATCCCTTTGAGTCTGCCAAATTTAGTGTGGGTAGGCAGCAAATATTTGTTGATAGAAATATTAAGCAGGTTTTTAAAACAGACACCTACTGCTTCTAATCTCATCTTGAGCCTGTGCTTTGAGCCTCTGAACTCCAGAGGCCTGAAGCAGTCACTGGTCTGTTTTCAGCCTCACTTACTTAGAGCAGAGCTAAGGATTATGTAGAAAGAACAACCTTACTTGTCCACTGACAAACTTCTGGAAGATTCTATTTTTAGGACACAAAAGTCCTGAGTTGGTGACGCTGTGTGGGAGGCAGTCTGTCCTACCTTGAGCTACTGCAGCTGCATCAAGAATGGACAACCAAGCAAAGAGCTGTCCACATAGGGTGGATCTGGTTTCTCTTTCTGTGTGCACTATTGCATGCAAAAATTGTTCTTAATTGAAGAGCCTGGGACAACATTTGCAGCAAAGTTTGAAAAGAAATGGTTAACTCTATTCAGTATATGTTGTGCTTACAGCAATCAATCAGAACAACACCAGAGCTCCCAAAATGTTTGAATAACAAGCCCAGAAAGGCAGTTTCAGTACAAAAGATGACGCAGCTGTGTCATCTACTAAGTGTAGTGTGCAATCAAAAGGCCATGCTGATGGCGACAATGCTGCCACTGCTGTGTTACGTTTTCCCTCCCATCTTAGGATGAACAGGCAGAAATACTAATGCAGTACTGACACAGAAGAGCCGGCCTGGTCGCATACTCATGGGGGGGCTACGGGTGCACTTGATCTTTCTGCAGCTCAACACGGGCTATTTGTGTGAGGAATCTGAAAATTTTTTCTACTCCTGGACCTAATAGTTTTGAGTGGGGAATATGTGTCTGAGAGAAAAACAAAATGCATAGAAATTTGTGTGAGTGGAGATATTCTCTGTTGCAGCTTCTGAGGATAGAACAGAAATCCGTAAACCAGCACGATGCTTCAGGCTGGGACGGGGAGCTAAATAGACACCATATCCACACACTTGAAGTATTTCGGACCTCTTGAAGATTAAGTGCAAAGATATTCTTTAGTAGAACGAGAAGGAATTGCGTCCTAGTATTGTAGGAAAAATGGTTAAAGACCAGAAACAGGAAAACACAAAACTGAAAATGGTAGCGTGACAAAATGCAGCATGCTTCCCCTTTGGGGGATTAGAGACGACAGCTGTGTTCTTTGGTATTCCCCCTCACACTCCGTGGTGGAGTGGGCATAACATCGACTTCACAGGTGAAGCACGCAGGGGAGGGTAACAAGCGTTGAGAGGGAGGAGAAGCGGGAGCGCGTTTCTCTGACTCCGTGCTTCCCTGACGCTCTGCTACTGGGTCCCACACTTTTGCATTAGTTTCTTAAGCTGCGTGGCCTGGAAGCCGGTAGATGAGCCTTTTGAGTGCAGGAGGCTCTGGTAGATTCATCCCATGGTCAAACTAAAACCCACCTGCGTCATGACTGTGGACTCTGAGCTTCAGCTGCCAGGTTCCCATGGGCTAGAAGGCTTACTGCTCGTGTTAGGGGTTGAGTTGGTGGGTTAGGGTGTATGTCTAGTTGTCCCCCAAAAGCCTCATGCAATCATGGGGCGGGGACTTCTAGAGTTTGAGACTTGACTCATGATCCACTGGGATTATGGGTTTTAGTACTGATGGGCTCATGGATCTGAGTCCTTCTGGGATTATGGGTGTGGCCTAAGGCAGATAGGCTGAGGAAGAGAGCCTGAATATAATATAAAGAGAGACAGAGAGACAGACTAATGCTGTTGCTCTGCTGCCCTGGTTGATCGGTTGCCGCTGTCACAATTGTTGCTGTTCACCGCCATGAACTGGATGCTCTCTGCCCTGTTCCACTCAGCCTTGGGCCAGCCAAAAATGGACTGAAACCCCTGGTAACTGTGAGCTAAATAAATCTTCGTTTCCTTCATTTTGAGTGTTGGGTGTTTGTCCCAGTGATGAGTCAAAAGTAACTAAGACAGTGGGCAAGGAGAGATGTGCTGTGCTCTGTTAACTGTGGGCCTCATTGGAGAGGTAGCCAGAGTCCCCAAGTCCAGGGATCACAGTCAATCTAGGTAATCCAGCGTAACTGGGATTTCAGGTTTATTATTCTTTCTTTCTCATTTCCAGGTCATTTGTACATTTATTAAAAACAATTGCTGCTTTCACAGATTTTTGTCTAAACTCATCAACCAAACAGTAAGGTAGATGTATATTTATTTTCTGCAGTGTACATGAGGAAAAACTTTAAAATTCACATCGCTGAACATTTTCCTTTTGGTTCCAGGGATCAAACTCAGGACCTTGCACTTGCCAGGCAGGGTCTTACGCCACTGAGCTATCTCCCTGACTTTATGTCATCTTTTGCTTTCAGTTATTTCTATACAAATGAAGTTTTCTCTCAGAGCTGGTTAACCCAAGACTGAAGATATGTGACTATCCATGTAGTAATTTTACTCTAAAGAAAACAGGTAGAAAGGTTTAATTCCCGCAAACATAGAAGGCTTCAATAGTATTTAACAAAACATTTTTTGGTGGCTGTAGTATTAACCCTCAAAAGATATTCTTTGCGATATTTTTCTAAAACTATAAAAAATAGGGCCAGTCAGATAGCTCAGTGGACTAAAGTGCCTGCTTAGGCAGAGCACAGTGGCAGCGTTTGATCTCCTGTGTACCATGCTGTCCCTGCCCCCGGATTGTGCTGACATTTGGAATGAGACCAGGTGTGATGGCTCATGCCTGTAATCCCAGCACTTGGGAAGCTGAAAACAAGAGGATCACAATGAGTTTGGTCTGTGTAATGAGACCCTATTGACCCTGTACTAAATACATAAACCAAACTATAAAAAATATGTCTGAAAATTCTTTCTTTCTTTCTTTCTTTCTTTCTTTCTTTCTTTCTTTCTTTGTGTCTTTCTTTCTTTCTTTCTTTCTTTCTTTCTTTCTTCGCTTTTCTTTTAAGGTATATGGCATAGGGTCTCACTATGCAGCTTGGTCTTGTGATGATTCTCCCATTTTCAGTCTCCCCTGCACTGGGATTACAGGCAGGTGCCACTACACCTGGTCTCAGTGGCCGGCTCAGCATGGCCAGGGGCAGGGCCAGTGTGGCATGTGGTGGTGGATCTCCTTGCCCCTTAAAGCTTAAAATTTGCAAGGTTCAAAACTAGACGTATTCTACGGGGAGGTCTGTCAAGTTATCACATAACTGATGATGTTTCTAAAGACTGTTACTAAGATAGAAGGTAGAAAACACTTTTTTCTCCAAAGTATACCAATGTCTGGTCCAAGCCGACAGCAATTCATCAACATTTATGAGTAGTGGAGAGCTTTGGGCCTATAATAACACTTGTCGTGGCAGCCCAGGAATAGAACAGGTCGAAAGATGTTTTAACCTCGGAAGGACACAAAACAAGTGTTTTTCATCTTTTCTGTGGAGATGAAGGACTCGAGCCACCGTCCAGACGGTGTGTGCTGAGGCTCTCTGACAGTTGGGTAGCGAGGCCTTGAGCTGTCCGCGTACTTCATCTTCCTCCTCTGTCCTCCCAAGTGGTTTATTGACAATGGCTTCTTCTCAAAAAGAGGAGCCAAGTGGAAAAGAACAAAATGATCCCAAGAAAGGAAAATGTTCCCTTCAAGAATAATATAAACAAGTTTAAAAACCGCTGAAGGTGAATTGTCATTAAAACCTTGGCCTCCCCCTGCAGAACGCCAAGATGGTTTGCAACTCCCCAACTAGAGGGAAGTGTTTCTTGTGTGTTCACCTCTGAGCTCTGCTTGGCTGGGGTGGTGCATTCCACAGCTGCCTGAAGAAGGCAGGGCTTAGCTTTGGGGCATTGAATTCCCTGTGCTTTTAGGGTCATGGATGGGGAGCTCTGACTACAGGCGACACAAGGAGCAAAAAGTGGGCATTCAGAGAAGATGCACTCAGGAAATCAGGCCTGGGATGGGGCTGTCGACCTGCTGTCTGGATTTAGATGCCCTAAGGATGAGGTCACTCTTGTGGGGGCTGGGCTGTTGCTCCACTTAGTTTGACATGTTGGAATCCTGGAACAATAAACAGAAAGAGGCTGACAGGTATTTTCATTTGAATTCTTATGGCATTTTTACTAGGGAAAGCCCAAAAGGAAACACTCCAGGTGTCCACTGAGAAGTAAATAAACAAACTGCAGGATATTCATGTTGTGGAATTCCCCCACAGCAACATCAGGAGGCTGGGCACTTAACAGTTGCAACGATGTGAGAAAGCCGCACAAAATTCAGCTGAACTAAAGGAGCCAGAAAAACAGAAAGAGTAAATACTGCATGCTTTTTCCTATATTTAATACTAGAAAATGCAAACTAATCTGTTTTGAGTACAGAACAAATGGGGATTATGAATATTTATTATGTTGATTGTGATTATATGAACATCATCTACACAGTGTCTGCCAATACCTAACTTAGGTGATTATATTTCACATTTTAAGTATATTTCTTTTATTGTATGTCAGTAAGACCTGATTCCAGCAGTTCAAAATATTCTCCTGACTAGAGCCCTCTCATAGATATTTGCTAAGCAAGCTCTCTTATTACAGGAGAGTTGGAGATGCCACAGTCCCCATGGATACAACAGCTAGCTTCTCAGCCTGTCATGGGAAAGCTACATTTCCTTTTCTGTGGGCTCAGAATGAACCCCAAAAGAGGCAGCTGGGATGAGAGCTGCTCCATCCAACTGTTCTACTGTATTTTATTGGTATTTGATAGATATGCACAGTCCCATGCACTAGAGGGGGTTTGTAACTGCATGTGATATATCCTGATTCTTCTTTTTCTCCCCAGCACCCTAAACTCCTTTCAAGCCCTCTTCACTTCCTTATTTACAAAGCTTTGCTTCCGTTTTCTTTTCCCTTCCTTCCTTTCCTCCTGTCCCATTCCTTGTTCCCCTTGCTGCTTGAATAGTGTCTTCCTACTTCCCAGTATCGGATGCACATTTTGGTCCTTATTTACGCCTTTACTTTCTCACACCAAAGAAGCAAAGTGCTGTTGAAATGTGTGTGTCTGGTTTATTTCACTCCACAGTGTGGTCTCAAGGGCCATCCGTTTACTGAGAAATGCCTCAAGTTTGTTTTTCTTTATGGCTGAGTAGTGCTCCATTGAATCTTTTTAATCCATTCAATGATTGATGTGCATTTGGGTTGTTTCTATGCTTTAGTGATTACAATTCACACTTCTGTAAACACAAGAGTGCACACAGATCGCTATGGAATATTTTTAACTCTTCCAGCAAAACAAGATGATAGCTGGACTGAAAGGGATCTCTAATTCGGGTTTTGTGAGGAATCTGCACACTGGTTTTCACATTGGTTATACCAAGTTTAAGCTCCCACAAACAGTGGAGAAGTGTTCCTTTCCCCTACAGCAACCCTAGCATGTGTTATTGGTTGATTTCTTGATAATCATAATAATTTCTGGAGTGAAATGGAATCTTAGTGTTGTTTTCATTTGCATTCCTTAAATTACCAGTGATGTTGAAAATTTTATCATGCATTTATTTGTCATTTGTATTTCTTCCTTGGAGAAGTGGGTATTCATCTCAGATGCCTATTTGTGGACTGGGTTTTAAATTTGGAGAGTCTGATTTTTTCCAATTCCTTATATAATCTAGTTCTGAGGGGCAACTGGCTAACATTTTTTCCTATTCTGTGGATTGGTTTTTGCACTTTACTGGTGGTTTCTTTTGCTGTGCAAAAGCTTTTTCATAGGATGAGATCCCAGTTGTTGATTCTTTGTAATATTTCCTGTGAGGCTGGGATTTTGTTCATGAAATCTTTGCATGAATTTATGTCTTCAAGATTTCTACCTATCCTCTTTTCCTGAGGATTTTGTGTTTCTGTTTTAATGTTTAGATCTGTGATCTATTTAAATCTGAGTTTACTGCATAATGAGAGACAAGGATCTAGTTTTAATCTTCTGCAGGAGGAAATCCAGCTCTTCCAGTACCATTTATTGAGGAGGCTATCTTTCTTCCAGTAAACATGCTTGGCCTCTTTGTCAAAGACCAGGAGGTTGAATGTGTTTGTTTGGTGCTGTTTCTGCATCTTCTAGTATCTATTGATACTCAGGTCTATTTTTTTAATTTTTAATTTTTTTTTTTGCTAGTACCATGCTGATTTTATCACAGTAGCTTTTAGTATAATTTCAAATCAGGAATTATGTTGTCCCCTCCCTTGCTTTTGCTGGCTAGATTGTTTTTGTATTCTTGATCTCTTCTGGTTCTAAATGAATTTTAGGAAGTTTTTCTTTGAGGTAAGGTAATGGTAGTTTTGACTGGGATGGAATTAAATCTGTATAACACTTTTGGCGGTATGGCCATTTTTACTATGTTGGTTCTTCCTACCAATGAGCCAGGTCTATCTTTCCATTTTCTGCTAACCTTTCAATTTCCTTTCTCAGGGTGCTGTAATTTTCTACATGCTTCAGTTACCTGAATGTCAAATTGTTTCCCCATGTTTGGGAAGTTTTCTGCTATTATTACTGCCCATATTCTTTTCATATCATTTTATTGACTTCTTCTTTCTCATTGATGCCTATTAGTCTTACATTGTTGGCCTTTGCATCATCTTGCAGATGTTGAATTATTTTTTCTTGCATCCTAGTTGTTATTAAGAGATCTTTTCTTATCTCTTCACTAGCTGCAATGGTGTCTTTAAGGTCTGAAAGTCTATTTTCACTTTCATTGAAATGGTTTTGCCAACTTGTGATTGAGGTTTTAATTTCCTGTATAGCACTCTGGATCTGCTTCACACATTATATTACTTTCCTATATTGTTCATTCAGGGATTCCATCATTTTTCTATTCTCTTCCATTTTTTTTTTCAGTGTCTCTAGAAGCATTTGTTACTTCTTTAATTATAGATATTATTTCTTTTTTTACTTCAGAGATTATTTCTGATCTGATTTCCTCTATACCTTTCTGCAGTTGTTTCTTTACTTTGGGTGTTATTATTTTAGAGATTCAGGTGTGTGATTTCCAATTTCTTCTATGCTATTGTCTCCTGTATTTGTTTTGAGTGGCCTTGGGGCCTGAGAGCATATTTTGCTCCTTCTCTTTTCATTTTGTATAGCCCTGCCTGCTGACTTTTGGTGTAGAGCTTTGGTAGAGTTCTTACCTTAGCACTGGATCTACCAAGTTCAAAGTCATCCAGGTGAGTGTGGCTTGGGTCTGGCTGCTGAGCTCCACTTCTTCCTGCTGCAGCCCTTGGAGGTGAACCTGCTATGCCACTCTGGCAAGATGTTCTGCTCCTGGATTAGCTGGATGGGTCTTGTCTCTAGTCTCTCTGCAGAGAGTTCTGTGGCAGTTTTCCACACTGGGCATGCTGGGCCTGGTTGCTGGTTTGAATGAGTTTCCAGCGGGCCCAGGATGGTCTCACTCATGCACCTGGCCTGATTTCTGGGTCAAAAGGGTGCTGTAATTTTCAATGGATCTTTTACTCCCTTTGTTAGATTGATTCTTAAGTATCTTTTTCCATGCCAAGTGAAATGGTTTGCTTCCCTAATTTTTCTCTCAGTGCATTTATTGTTAGAGTGCAGGAATGCTATTGCTTTTTGAATGTTGACTTTGTATCTAGCTATGTTACTCAATTCAGTTTAAATCTAAAAATATTTGATGGAGTTTTTGAGTCTTCTATGTAGAGTATCATATCATCTGCAAATGATAATTAAACTTCTTCCTTTCCTTGTCTTATTCCGTTTATTTCCTTTTCTTGTCTAATTGCTCTGGCTAATGTTACCAGAACTATAGGTTATTTTTTTTTTTTTTTAAGTAGCGAACATCATTGTCTTGGTCTTGGTTTTATAGTGAAAGCTTTTCTTTCAGTTTTTTACTTACTATGGTGTTTGCTCTTGGCTTTTCTGGGATGACATTTATCAGATTAATATAAAGACCTCCTATTCCAATTTTCTTCAGGACTTTTATTATGAATAAGTGTTGGACTTTGTAAAAATATGTTTTCTATGTCTATTAAGATGATCATATGGGGCTGGTGAGATAGCTCAGTGGACTAAGGCAAGCACCAGGACTGGGTTTCAATCACTGTTACCACATGCTGTGCTGGCCCCACCCTCAGGTGCACTGAGCCAGCTGCCAAGCCTGGGTGTGATGGCGCAGGCCTGTAATCCCAGTGCTGGGAAGGCTGAAAACAGGAAGTTTGCTAGAGTCCAAGCTGTGTAGTGAGACCCTTGACTAACACATTTTTTTTTTTTGAAAAAAGATGACCATATAATTTTGACTTTGTTGATATGCTATATTTATTGATTTGCATATTTTGAGCTACTCTTGCCTCCCGGGAACAGATTTCTGGGTACATATGAACTGCCAAAACTAAATGAAGCAGATATACAAATTCTAGATGAGCCTATATCAATCAATGAAATTGAAACTGTAATTAAGAATCTACCAACAAAGAATAGTCTACATACTGGTGGATTCACTACCAAATTCTACGAGAAATTTAGAGATCTAATGTCATACCAATGAAACTTTTTAACGAAACTGAAAAAGAAAAAATATCCCCAAATCCTTTTTGCAAGCAAGTATTACCCTAAGAAAGATCCAGCCAAAAAGAGAGAATTGCAGGCCAATTTCCCCAGTGAACATAGATCCAAAAATCCTCAATAAGATCCTGGCAAAGAGAATGCAGCAAGTCATGAAAAAGATTATTCACCTGTCTTTAGAAATTTTCCTCCTGTGTCCTCGGGTAGACAGGAGTCCTAGTCATTTCCTCTGTGTTAGGAAACTCTGCCTAGCTAAATAATCAGCAAAGCTCTTGTTTATGCTGGGTCTGAGCTTCCTGGACTTGATAAAGCCACACATTAATTAATTTATTTTTGTTTCCATTTCTCTCATTTTGTCCTTTCATAAATATAGCTTGGGGGACAGAAAACATTACACACAAAGGTTATCCTCCCACTGGAATTTCAAATATTTCCCCCTAGTGAACTGCTTTTGTCTAACTTTCTTTATTCTGGTCTTTGAAGGGCAGCTGGGATCCTGGAACACACTTGTGCGGGCAGTGAGGGTGTGTGTGTGTGAGGGAGGAGCAGCAGGACACATTGCAAAGCCCCTTGGGAGATGGGCTGTGTTTCTCAGGGCCATTCCTAGGTGTGGCTCTCAGTCCTGCCCATGTCTTCATTTTCTGTGGATTTAGGCTAAATGCAAATCACCTTGACAATAACTTGGCTGAAAATAAAGCCCACTGAACCACTTTTTGAATGCATCTTAAACATTGCAGTAAAAATGGTTTTGGGAGAGAAGATGTTAGCTCACACCCAGGTTACTCAGTGCCCACTAGGAGAAAGTTTCTGAGGGATTATTAAACAGTGCTGGAGATGAAGGATGAGGGTTTAGGTTTAGATGTTTAATTTTGGTCTTAGTGCTCAGTTCTTATTGTATATAATATAAACTGGACCCCGACAGCTAGAGGCCAACTTTGAAAATGTGAGGGGTCTGATTGTATGGATAAATATTTCCAAGGGAAATAGTGTTAGGCATGTATGTTTACAGACCAAAAATTAGAGAAAAAGAAGGGCTAAAAGAATTGCCAATATTTTGGCTGTAGCCCTTTGAGGTCAGTGAGGACTCAGATATAAGAGCACTTGTGCTGTAACATCCTATAACTCAGTGGTTTCCCAAATTTTCTGTTTAAGGAGATTATGGGACCACAGAAGAAATGGATTGATGATGTGTAGTGTGCCTACAGAGAGTCACCTAGAGAGAAAACATTCTCTCAGGCTTTCACAGAGAGCAAACTGGTCAAGCAATGGCCGTGATTCATCCAGAGGCTGACACTGACAACAGATCTACAAAGCACTGTAGATCTGGTTTCAAAGTAAATCCTAAGGGGATTTGACTGACCTTGGAAGATACAAAAGTTACATGTTTTGCTATACAGGTCATGCTTTCACTTGCCCTTAACCACCCAGCAGAAAAGTTTAACCATGAGGCATAAAACGTAAAGCTAGATTTATATGCTGAGCTGTAAAAGGCTTAAATCAACAGCTACCATCATTGCCAGTTTTGCTAGTAACCTACTGCGATTATGGAACATTGGATTATGTATACAACTACTTTCTCTTAGTTCAATTAGAACCAATCTTTGTACCAAAAATGATTAGAGAAATTATCACGTCTACGTCCTGTGCTCTATATAACTACTATGAGGACAATAATATGCATTGTATCAATTAATGGGAATGTACTACTGTGTTTTGAAAATGTCACATTGTTAGAAAAAAAGAAAATGTCACATTGTTATTTCTTATTAAAAGAAATAAAAATACAAAATAATAAAAAAAGGAAATAGTGTTAGGGTTATAGCGATTTACCTCTACTA
>PVKN010020844.1:0-15766 GCA_004027915.1 Capromys pilorides
CTGATTTATTTCACTTAGGAGTATGTTCTCTGGTTGCATTCATTTATGTGTAACAGCTCGAGTTTATCTTTCTTTACGGCAGAATAGTACTGCATTGTATAAAAATACCAGCTCTTTTTTATCCATTTCTCAGTTGGTGGACATTAGTGTTGTTTCTAAGATTTGAACTCTTTAACTTTTTATGCCTAACTAGAATTTTGTATCCTTTGACCAACATCTCCCTAAACACCCATCCAATCCTCTCTCCTTTCTTTGCCCTTGCTAACCACATTCTATGTTCTACTTCTATGAATTTGACATTTTTAGGTTCCACTTATTAGCAAGATCATGTATTATTTGGCTTTCTGTGACTTATTTCACTTAACATAATGTCCTTTAGTTTCAATCATTTTGTTGCAAATAACAGGATTTTTATGGCTGAATAGTATTCCATGACTATTTAAATCTATTCATCCATGAAAGGATATTCAGGTAGATTTTAAAAATCTTAGCTATTGAAACTAATGCAGTGAACATGGGAATGCTAATGTCTCTCTGACATACTAATCTCATTTTCTTTATATACCTAATAGTGGAGTTGCTAGACCATAATAGTAACTTTATTTATAAATTTCTGAAGAACTTCCACACTTTTCTTTAGTGTGCATGCTAATTTAAACAGCCACAGAGGGCCAGCCAAATAGCTCAGTGGATTAAAGTGCCTGCAGGCAGGCACAGGGGCTGCTGGCCCCATAGCCAGGACACACTGAGATGGCAGTTGAGACTGGGCATGGTGATGCACACCTGTAATCCCAGCTCTTGGGAGGTTGTAAAAAGGTGGATCACTCTGAGTTGGATCTAGTAGCAAGACTCTGAACACCCTGTAGACTCTTCTCTAAAATATAATAAGTAAATATATACATACATACATACATACATACATACATATATACAGCCACAGTGGTTAAAAACCAAGTTAAGGTATTCAGGTTTTTGTATATTGTTTAAAGGTTGTGCAATCTTCCTACATTCACTCATTTTTAGAAAGCACAGTTTTGCATCTTCATTACAATCTGAATGCCTTTTATTTATTTTCCTTGCCTTATAGTGCTTCCTACAACCTCTAATACAATGTTAAGGGTAGACCTGCGTGCTTTGTTTCTGATCTTAGTGGGGGAAATAGTCATTTTGGTGCCACTTATTATGCTTTTTTCAATAATGGGTGCTAGTATTTGCATTTCTACAAATGTTCTTGAGAGTTGCTGTGGCATACAGTTAAGTTCTTTGGGTCTTAGACCATAGAGGTGTTTATTCTTGTAGAATAGGTATCACAAACCATGATTTTGGACAAAATCTGGTCTACAGTGTGTTTTTATATAGTCTACAAGTTAAAAAGTAGCTTTAAAAATTTTAAATGATGAATAGTCAAAGGAAGAAAATGTTATGACCAACAACATTTATGTGAAATTCCAAGCTTAGGGCTTATAAGTACGGTTTTGTAGGAACCCAGCTAGTCATGCTCATACATTCACACATTGTTCTCAGACACTTTCCTGCTTACAGTGACAGAGTTGAGAATTTGCTCTACAGATGCCATGAACCACCCAGCCTAGAGTAGTTACTATGTGGCCCCTTATAGTGTTTGCTCTCTCTGTCCAGAGATAGTCTACCCCATGTGCCACTCAGGGAGGTGACCACCTTGGTAGGGGTGGGCACTGTGTCTGACCCTATTGAGCTCAGAGAATGATTCTTCTGCTCTGTGGAGTTGTTTCTTCCCCAGCCTCAGATTGTTTGCTTACTACTCATGTGAGCCCTGGACACCACTAGTGGAGGCTGCAGTGTGGGCTCTGCAGGCCTGCAGAGCACTGTGTGTAGTTTGTGCCTCTTTAGTTCTGTGCCCTTTAGATTTGAGCAACCTTGACTTGGACTTCTCAGCAAGTCTGCTGGTTCTGCTTGGACTCCCCACCCCTACTGTAGCTGAGTGGCTGGTGTGGCAGTCTTGGAGCTCATCTGTCTATTTCCTGGTCCTCAAGGGTCCCTGCCCTTTTCGTCCTGACCCTTGTCCACTTCTTGAAACTGTTCATATGTTTTGCCTTATGCTTCCCAACCCTACTATTTCTGGCCAGAAGGAAGTCTGGTCCCTGTCCATTTTGGCTAGAAGTAGAAGCCTAATTCTCCTCTGAGTTCCCTTTTCACAGTGAAATCATCCAAGAAGTGAAACACTGTGACTCTCATGTCTTCAGTTGAATCTATTTCACCCATTACCTTGTTTGAAAGAAAATAGAAAAAAGAAGAGCAATGTAGTGTTTTTTTCTTAGTATTCTCAATTTCTGAAATAGCTGCCTTATACCTAATACCAATCAATTTTCCCAGCATTGTTGCTTTTGCCAAAATAAGTTGTTTTCAGCCAGGAAAAGTATCCTGTTCCCCTAAAAGTGCTACTACATTCAGGCTTTACTGTGAGTTAGTTGTAAGAAGATGGCTTGCACATTTCTGCCATGGAGGCACCACCAAAGCAGAGCGCGTCTGTGTTGAGATCCTTGCTCTGAAAGCTGGCTGGCCTTTGGGAGCTGGGAGATGAAGAAGTGGTGGCCATAGCAGCATCCATATAATGCATGTTAGTGAGGTATTTCTCTCCCTGTTCTTATCTTTCTGTTCGTTGCTTTGCTGGCAAACTGTTTGCTGTTGTTTTTGTTTTTGAGACTGGGTCTCGTTATGTAGTTCAGACTGGGCTTAGGCTCACTGTATATCCCAGGCTAAAAGAACTAAGATCTCAAGCTCATGATGATCCTCCTGCCTTAGCCTCCCAAGTTTTGGGATTATAGATCATGGGTCATCACCCCTGGCTCCTTTCTTAAAATAAAAATGAAAATTTCTGTTCTTAGAACTTGCTCTGAGGGTGCTAACACAATGACCAACTTCTTTGTCTAGCTTGATAGATAAAAATAAGTGAGGATGTCATGTGATAGAGAAAGATAAAATGAGGGTGTCATTTCCTCATTTGTTCCCACTTCCCCTTATGCAGGAAGAGCTCTTTCCTGCATTGAGCACTGGGAAATATAGCGTGGACTGGTTTGGCGGCCATTAGACTCAGAAGTCTATCTAGCATTGGCCAGAGCCTCTCCACGTAACAGGTACCACATTTCTTCTGTAAAGCTAGAGGGCCCTCTGTGGCCACTCACTGATGCAAACTGCAAGTAGTACATGTGCGAGCCCTTGGATAAACACAGCATTCTCTGCACCACAGCTGGGCTCTCAGTGAGGCAAAGACAGGAAAAGGAGTTACAGTCTCAGGCCTTGTCAAGTGCTCTGGCAGGGGACTGTGGCTATATCTCCTTGGAATAGCTCTTTTATTTGTTAAAATATTGATAACTCTGCAGTGGAAAATTTGAAAAGTATAAAAGTAATGACAGTAAGAACTCAATTTCTCCCTCTTATCCTGATTCAATAATTTTCTCTTCTCATAGCCAATCTGATCTTATCTATATATGACCAACTATTACCACTTGAATTACTTTTTAATGAAATCCTAGACATCATGTCATTTCAATGGTGAATATTTAGAGATATTCTATCTCTAAAATATATCTGTAAAAGATAACTTTAAAAAATAAGCCACGATGTCACCCACGTCAAATTAACTAATTCCTAAATATAATCAGACATGCACATTTCAATACCCTGATTGTCCTATGATATTTTCTTCTAGACTATATTTAATGTGGGGTCTGAATATGGTCCATACATTCCAACTAGTTGGTATGTGCTGTAAGTTCTTTTTAATGTATAGAATTTTTTCTAACTTTCTCCTTTCTCTGCAGTTTCTTTGTAGAACAGGGTCACTTGTCTTATGATTTTTTAAATATATCTAGTACAGGATCTACAGGGTCTCACTACATACATTAGACTTGTAGTGATTCCCCTGTTTTGAGCTTTCCAAGTGCTCAGGTATGCACCACCATGCCTAGTCTCAATTGCTATCTCAGCAATTGCTAGGGCAGGGCTGGGGCTGGGGCTGGGGCTGAGGCTGGGGCAGGCCTGGGGATCGAATCCCTGGCCCCTGTGTCTGCCTAAGCAGGTGCTTTAGTCTGCTAAGCTCTCTGGTCAGCCCTATCTTGTGGCTTTTCACTGTCCCTTTTGCCATGTAAAATCTTGCTATTTATCTCTTCATATGTTGTGTAGCTTGTTCTTCTGTCCCAGTTATTCTCTAGAAAGTGATAGCTAGATTTAGTGGTTTGATTACAATCAGGTTTGTTACTTTTGGCAGGGATATGTTCTGATGACTGTTTTTTAAATCTATAGCCACCAGATTGTCCAATTGCATGATACTTATTTAGAAGATGGTTTTCCTGAATATTTAGATAGGAAGTATTCACACATCTAATTGTTCCACAGGGGTTTTCAAAATGATTGTATTAGTTTTCTGTTACTGCCATAATAAAATAGCACACCATGACTTAAAAAGTACTTATTGCCATACAGTTCAGTCTGTCAGAAGTGTAACACAAGTCTCACAGGGCTAAGATCAAGATGTGAGCGGGGCTGTGCTCCCTTTTGGAGGCCCTTGGAGAGAATTCATTCTCTTGACTTTTCCAGCTGCTGGAGGCTGCTCTCAGCTCACAGTACCCTTCCTTCATCTTTAGAACCAACTACTGCATCTCTTGGACCCATCTGCACCTCTCTCTGACAGCAGCTGGAAGGTTCTCTTCTGTATGGGACTCATATGACTAAGTTGGGTCCAAAGATAGGCCAGGCCAATTTCTCATCTCAGACTCCTTCATCTTAATCATATCAGTAAAGTCCCTTTTGCCATGTAAGGTAAGGTATTCACAGGTTCCAGGGATTAAGACGTGAACATGAAGAAGGGGTCTGTGATTTTTTCCTACCACAGAGATCATCCATCTTTGAATATTTACACCGTTGTAAAATTGAAGAATGATTCACACAGTGTGATACATGGCAAATGACCTATTATGATATCATAATGGCTCAGGGTTATGTGATAGAGTAGGGCAAGTTATGGAAGTGAACCATTGTTATGACATTTATAGTTTACTGGTTATAGTAGATTGTCTGCATGGTTCTTGATTCTTATACTTTCGTGAGCAGCAGCATTTTACTTTGATCATTATCTCTAAATGGCTATGACCTTCCCTTAGAAATGCTGCTGTAGAATATGAGAGGCTCAGGTAATTGATGTGATTATTATCACCTACCTGATGTCTCAGTTATCTGCTGTGTCTTTGTATGGACTACGGGGAGAAATTTATTGTAATAGTTGAACATGTTGGAGATGTGCTAAGGTCTTACAGAGGTTATTTGAGTGGAGCAGAATTTTTGGTCCTCTTTCTGTTGTGTATTAGAGAGATGATCTCTAGGTAGATAAGTCAGACAGTAAGTGTGACAGGAAAGAGTATATATAATAGCATTGTTCATTCATAACCCATTATCTCTACTAGATAAAGCAGCTTCAGGACACAGTGACTTTCTTCCTAATTGAAAACCCTATAGGAGTCTCTTTTCTTGTTTTTAAATTGTTTTACCTTTTAATTTATATTGATGTTTGACCCTCCATCCTAAATATAGATTATTCTTTGGACACATTTAGAATTTTACTATAGCACTGGACAGCCTATAACAGTGCTAGGTTGATGATAGATTTCTTTTGGAGACTATCCAAGAGGTTGTTACTAAAGACCAAAAGGACCTCATTATAAAGTAATTGTGCTGTAAATGGTCCCTTGGAATGGCCTCTAGAGGCAGCAAGTCATTTATAGCTTTAAGAAAGTGCATAGTGTCAAAAAATGTCACTAAGGGATACTTACCTCACACCTTTAGTTTAAATAAATTCCAGATGAATTAAAAGAACTAAGTGTAATGGCTTAATTCCATAAAAAGAGTTGGAAACAATGTAAGTAGATGTTAATGTGATCTTAAGCAAGGAGACCTTGGTGACTTCTGCGTTAGTAGACATCCCTCTAGGTTAAACAGCCTTTAAAAAGCCTCCTGACTGTGTGAAGCTGCAGTTGCCATAGTGCTGCCTTCGCCTGACAGATCGCTTGGGTGAGGAGAGGCAGTGGACGCAGCCTTGGAGGCAAAGGAAAAACAGTCTCACAGAGAGATGCCTGAGACTGCCTTGTTTAAAAAAAAAGCCTCAAATTGTAAAGAAAGGATCTTTAAATAACTTAATATCTTGAATTTAACTCAGTTTTCTTTAAATTTGCAAGAACCAGAAAAGCAGTACATTTTTATTTTATTGTTTTTTTTAGGACAGGAACTACAGGGTCTACAGGGTCTCACTATGTAGATTGGACTCCTAGTGTGTTCAGCCTTCCAGGAGCTGGGATTACAGGTGCACCCCACCGCGCCTAGTCTGTTGCTGTCTCAGTGCGCCATGGGGGCAGGAATGGCAAGGCAGGCTTGAGATCAAACCTTGGGCCTCTGTGTCTGCCTAAACACAACTTTGTCTTTTAAACAAAATAGTATTTTGGTGTGCATTGTTTTGTATCCTTTTTTTTTGGTGAGTACTGGATATATATATATATATATATATATATATATATATATACACACACACACATCTGGTGGGTACCAGATGCATATGTTTACTTAATAACATATCATGAACTTTTAATACCAAATGTATATACATATTATGGGTATAATTTACTGGGTATGTGCCCTTTCACTGTAAAATTGTAAACAAATCCCCATGTTTGGGCATTTAGGTAGTTTGTAGTTTCTCACTGTTAGAAATATATCACCCTGGGTCCAATCAGGAGACAAAAGTTTGACAAGGGGATTTATTATAGAGAATTATTAACTACAGCAGTGGATTAAAGTAACAAGGGATTAGCTAACAAGAAGGGGAGAGAATACACAAATAGTGGGTGTGAGGTGCAGTCGCTAATCTTAGACAGAGTGTTGAGAGAGGAGTGTGCCCTCTGGGCTGAGCAAGTCCTCAGCTGCGGGTCACCTGGATTTCAGAGAAGTCATGGTCATGAGCCTCCCTCCTTCTCTCTGTCTGTCTGTGTCTCTCTGTCTCTGTCTCTCTGTTTCTATCTCTCTGTGTCTCTGTTTCTCTTTGTCTCTGTCTCTGTCTCTGTTTGTCTCCCCTCTCTCTCTCTCTCTCTCTCTCTCTCTGTAGGGGGATTTGGCAGTGTTGGGAATTGAACCCAGTTCCTTTACACTTTTTTAATTTACTTATTTAATTGTGGGTCAGTACCTGGCTAAGTTGCTCAGGCTGGGCTCAAACTTGTGCTCCTCCTGCCTCACTCTCCCAGAGTGCTGGCATTACTTATAGGCATGGGTTGCCACTCCTGATGGAGTATTAATATATTTAAGGGGTCCAGATCCATGTTGAAGAAACAGGGTAAGTTTAGAACAAGAGGCAATAAATTGATATTCAGCATAAGAAGCATATTTCAGGAAAGATCCTCATAATTATTTCACTGCGTACTGGTTGAATGTCCTCTTACATACGTTTCTGTGTAACATAGGACTCTGAATTTGTAGATTAAAAGGAGCACCTTGGTGAACTACTTCAATCAGAAAGTTGAATTTCTCCTATTACTGCATAGTACTTGGGTGCTTCTGGTTCTTCCTACTTGACTCTTGGGTATAATTGTTCTTTAATCCTTATGATCCGACTAAATTTTCAAAAGTTCATGATAGTTTATTTGCATTTTTTAAAAAACTAGTGACACCAAAGCGTTTACGTGTTTTTCTGTTTCAAAATCTTTGTAAAAAATTTTTCTCATGCACTTACAGTTTAAGTCCTTTATGCACTTAAAAAATTGAGACATCAGATCTATTTATTACTGATTTATAGATGCTAAAATTTAAATGTTTGCATAGCCAAATTTTATTTCATTTTCCATCCTTAAAAATTTAAATCTGGATATCATTTTAGAATAAGATGTAAGTTAGGTATTTTATTGTTCCCATGATTATAGCTATGTAATCTCTGGTATATTAAATTGTGTTACATGCCTGGCTATATTTATGAGCTTTTGATTGTTTTCCTTTGAATTTTAATGAATTGCTTTTCTTTTTCTTTCAGAACAGGATGCAGGCCTCGATGCCCTTTCTTCTATCATAAGTCGCCAAAAACAGATGGGGCAGGAAATTGGAAATGAGCTGGATGAACAGAATGGTAGGAACAAGTGTGGGGTGGGTCAGATTTGCCCTTTTTTGTACTTTAGGGAAGGGTTTAGAGGGTGTTCAGGGTCTCACTACTAGATTGCACTTGTAGTGATCCACCTGTTTACAGCCTTCCAAGAGCTGGGATTACAGGTGCACACCATCACATCCAGCCTCAGTTACTGTCTCAGAGCACCCTGAGGATGGGGCTGGCACAGTAGGCCTGGGGATTGAACCCCTGGCCTACTGTGCCTGGTTGCAGGCACTTTAATCCACTGAGCTATTTGGCCCTTTTTGCCCTTTGATTTAAATACTATACGTTGAGATATTTGTTGAGTGATTTTAATGCTGTGTAATGTGTCAAGTATTTAATGTCAGTGGATTGTTGAGGCTTAATACAATTGAGGGTGGTTTGTGGCCAGTTAGGATTGTAGAAACTTTTCTTTACATAAAATATTATGTAAAGAAATTTGATTTTAAAATGTCCAGTTTTCAGTAACTGCATTTGAAAATGTTTTGTTCTATGGTCCACTTATCCCAAGCGCTTTTCTTTTATGTGGCAGTGATGTGAACTTGGTGCACTCTGATCAGTGCACAGCAAGGCTGTATGGTCCTTGTGTCAGCTGTATTCCTTGGGGTGTTTGTTCTTCTTCAAACAAACTAATATTTTCTTCAAAGTACTAGTCAGCAAAAAAATAATTGAAGGCCCTTCTCAGAGTTTGATGTAACAAATCTGGTTGGAGAAAGATTGCCTTGCACACACAGCAGACTGGACTGGGAGAGACAGAGCCCCAAGATGTGAGGGCCATCAGGAAGACTTGGGCTGTGTAGTGGGAGGGGGGCAGAGCCTGAGAGAGCCAGAGCAGCAGGGGCAGAGAAGAAAGGGGCGACACACGGGACTGGAAATGCTTTCCTGTTACCGACTCAAGGAAACTGAGACACTGCTTTCCACGTGGGGAGCATGAGTTCAGATTAGATGCATTCAGTCAGAGACCAGTGAGAGGTCCAGGTGGAAATGCCAAGCTGATGCACCCCAGCACTCAGAGAGAGGCCAGCAAAGAAAAAGAGGTGGGGGAAGCCTAATGTGGAGGTGGTATGTAAAAGCCCGAGAGCGAGTGAGATCCAGGAAGCTGGCTGTCACTTGCTGTGTGCTAAGCACTGTCATCTTGAGCATTTCAGTTACTTCTTCATGCATGCCATGAGGGTGAGTCATCATCACTTGTTAGAGACAAAGCTCCAACTGGCCAAAAGAACCCTTAGTGCCACATCATTAACAAATGACGTGGCTGAAATCCTAGCTCAAGTTTTCTGATTCTCACATGACTGCCTTTTCTATTATAGTTACTTCCTCTCCCAGGAAGGCAAATAAAGGGAGAAAGGACACAGTGAAAATTTCAGAGATTTTAGCTTTTGGCAACAGTTGTATGATAGAATACATTTTAAGAAGGGATACTATCATATATGAGCAGGCACACACCTGTCCTGCTGGTGGGCAGCAGCTCACTGTGAAAGGAGAGCTGCATGTGTCTGAACTATATAATGGACACTTCTTTTCTTGACCCCTAGAAAGAATGAGTTCATTTATTGGCACAGTAATATTCCATTTGTCTATCATAAACAACTGTTGTTTATCACCACAAATAGATTACTAAAGCAAATTGGGGAGCCCTGTGTCCTTATAGTCATATAAATGGTTTTTAATAGTTTCAACTCAGAGAGGATAGTCTGGTCCTTTTCTTGATGTTGCTGATGTGAGCTGGACAATTTATGTGTTTGCATATAATTCAGTTATTGGTCAACTTCTTCCTCAAAATAGCATAAGTAAGAAAATACAAAAATCCTACCAGGGCTGGGGATGCATGAGTATGGCCCTGAATTTGGTACCTAGTACCGCAAAAAAGAAAGAGAAGGAAGGAAGGCAAGAAGAAAAATCTGCTTTTCTAATATGCAGTTGTTCTTTATCCCAAAGAAATTTCTACATGTTTAGTGGGTCAGACTAGAACAGACAGCCAACATGGTGAAGTATGTGCATCCTATGATGTGAAGAAGCCTCAGCCTCTGTGAGGAGGTGCTGAGAATTGAAGGAGCATAAGCTGGGGGCTAACTTCCCAGGTGAAATTGCTTCTATAAATTCTATAAATCATCATGCTAGCACATCTTTGTCTTGTTTTCAGTGGTTACCATAATTTGCTGCAAATTAGTCACCTGGGGAGTTTTAAAACTCCTAAAGCCCATGGTATGGCTTTGTGAGTTTTCAATTGTTGCTATAACAAATTACCCACAATCTTGGTTGCTTAAAATAGTGTGAATATAGTGCCTTACAGACTTGTAGGTCACAAGTCTGACATGGGTCCCACTGGGCTAAAACCAAGACATTGGCAAGGCCACGTTTCTTTCTGGAGACTCTAGGGGAGAATTCGTCTCTTGGCTTTTCCAGTATGCAGAGCACCCATGTTCTTGGCTCAGCATCCCCCCGCCCCCCCCATAGTAGGTAGTGTGCTCCTCATGTTACATTTCCCCTACCATTAATGTTGCCTCCCTCATCCACTTTTAAGTATGAGGATTGAAGCCAGGGGCTCACATGTGTTAGGCAACGGCGCATGGGTTCTACTGAGCCACACTCCTATGCCTTTTTAGTTTTATTTTGAGATAGGATCTCACTATGTAGCCCAGGCTGCCCTGGAATTGTGATCCTTCTACCTTAGTCTCTTAGTCTTCCAAGATGTGTAACACCACACCCATCTCTATTGTGCACTTTTAAGGACCCTTGTGTTACTTTGGGTCCACTCATATAGTCCATGATGGATTCTGTACCTCCAGGTCAGCTGGTGAGTAATCTTACCTCAGCCTAAAACTTTAGTGCTCCTTTGTTGTAACCTCAGGAATACACAGGTCAGGGACTAAGACACTGACATCTCCTGGAAGTCATTATTGTCCCTACTATTTGTACTTTATATCCAGTAAACTTCAGGGGTGTGGTTCAAACATCAGGATCTTTTAAAACTCCCAGGATTGATTTTAGTATGCTGCCAAGTTGGAGACCAGTGCCCTTGCTGAATATGCTGACACAAATTTTTAGAGCAGCACTTTTCTGATGCATTTTTAATGCTCATGTGACACAAACCCCATACACAGAGCATTCACCTAATTACAAGGCATCACATGCATCCTGAGTCAGTCAAGAGTTCTTTCTCTTACACATTTCACCCCAGCTCTTTGTGTCTTCTCCCTTGTCTCCCTCACCTTCATTTCTGTCCCATACCCAGATGGATACATGACATATGCAAACATGAGGTATTTTTCCTTTATCTGCCAACATAAGCTGGGTTTTCTCTGTGGTGGCCTCCCAGGGAGAGAACTGTTAAGCTGGTGGTTTCCTGATGTGCACATTTTCTCCTCAGAGATAGGGCAGAGTCAGCCATTTTCTCTCAGAGGAACTGAGACTCTGAGCATAAAAAATTATATTCCTTGTCAAGACTATAGTCAGTTTCTACTCCATTCCCTAAAGGGAACAAAGACCGTTTTATCTGTAGGTGGTAGGAGTAGGATTGCAGCCCCATCTGGATCTTTATTGTGATCTGAGTGCATAGTAAGAAGTCGGGGCACTGGAAAAGGATACCGTTTTCGTTGTAAATATCTCCATATGATTTACTGAACCATGAATTATTCTTTTGGTTTTCATTAAATGAGAGAAACAATAGTCCAGGATAATGGCCAGCCAGACCATTTTGGAATCAAGTATCAAAACCTTGCTAACAAAATTCATTGTACTTAGATTATAACCACAAAACTAAATTATCTTCAGCATAGGAATTCAGTTTTCAACCTTCTCAGGGAGAGTTAAAGAGGTCTCACTGACCCTAGACATTACCCTGTTCATATGCCAGGGAAAGGACCAGTGGGCCCAAAGATGGTAAACTTGGTGTACACTGGTTTGTGGGGGGGCCAGAGGGAAGGGAGCCGTGAGCCAGGGAACTCCCCTGGAAAACCGTCACGTCTGTACTTTTCATTTCCAGGCGACCTATGAGGAGGGTTAGGCACACAGAGTTTGTAATACACCATACAAGGGCTGTTCTAAAACTAAGAGTTGTTGTTTCAATTTACTAAAAAATTCTTTACTCAAGAACACAGGCTTTTAAAAACAGAACAGTAGGACCAAAAAAGAGTAGGGTTGACCTGACTTGACCTGCTCTGAGACCTAATTGGGGCCTTGGCCAGCCCTCAAGAGCAGCCCCACATAAAACCATAGAGATACAGTTCTGATGGCTGATGTGGCACCAAGAGCAATTTTCTGCTACAGTACATGGGCCATCATCTATCTTTATGATGCTCAGCCATCCCACGTTTGCAGTCCATTTGATGTTTCCCCCCTCAATCTGTGAGTATTTCCTTGCTTTCTTGAACAATAAGGTGCACTTTTCAGAGATGTCCTAATCTTGAAGTCAGCCATTTCACTGATGTTTCACAGCCAGAATCTCGGTGCAGGCTCTGCCTATTACTGCTGGGTTGTCGTTGCTTTTAGCTTCTTCATCATCTTATTAGGATTCGTGTGTGTGTGTGTGTGTGTGTGTGTGTGTGTGTGTGTGTGTTGGAGGGACTTGCTGGCTTGCTCAAGTGGGCCTCAGATCCCTGGGTGCAAGAAAACCTCCTGCATTAGCCTTCTGAGGACCTGGGTTTGTAGGTTTGTGTCCCCAAGCCTGGCTGTCATGATGGTTCTTCACAAGTGACGCTCTGAAACCTTTCAGGATTTTCTGTTTGCCAGGGATATCTTGAAATTATATCAGCGTGTCAATATGTACATATATGTTTATCTATTGTGTTGGGTGCTTAAGGTCCCATGTAATCTACAAGTTCTATTCTGGAAAATTCTCTTTTTATTTCTCTCTATTCTCTTCTGAACTTTTACAAAAATTTAGATTTCTTGCATTAATCCTGTGAAGTCTTTTAGTTGCCCTGAGTATTGCTTTCTTTCCCCAGTACTGGAGGTTAAACCCGTCTCCTTCCCTTCCTTCTTCCTTTCTTCTTTTACAGCGTTGAGGATTGCGTCAGTCCTCCTGCATGCTTCTCAAGTCCTCTACCACTGAGCTACACCCAAGCCACTGTGCTTAACTTTGCATTTCTGAAAATAGAATGCGCATATGTGCATGTGTTCACAGCACATGCTTGCACTATAGGCCAGCCCTTGTATCCCCCCTCTTCTCCCATCCATAAATGCATCCTTCATCTACAAGTTATTCCTTCAACCTTGGTGAGTTACCAGCTCCTGTTGCTCTGTCTCTTAAATATCTCCAGAATTTGTCTGCCTCTGTCACTTTTTGCCTAGATAAGTTGCAGCCTGATACCTTGCCTCAAGTCTTATTTCCTTCTTAGCCTCCTTCTACTTTGTGTCAGGATGATTCATTTTAGAACACAGACCTGTTCATATGCCAGGGAAAGGATCAGTGGGCCCAAAGATGGTAAACTTGGTGTACACTGGTTTGTGGGGTGGCCCAGAAGAAAGGAGACAATTTTAACCCCCAGTACTGGGAAAAGAAAACAATACTCAGGATCACTAAAAGACTTCGCAGGATTAATCAAAGAAATCTAAATTTTTGTAAAAGTTGAGAAGAGAAAAATAAAAAGAATTTTCCAGAATAGAATTTATAGATTACATGGGACCTTAAGCATCCAACACAATAGATGAACATTTTATCAGTTTTGACTAGCTCCCCCACTGCTTTCCTGGAAACTTGTTCACCTTTATGACGTCATTGCATTCCCTGTCAAGGGATCAGTACACCCTAGCCAGACCCCTTGGGCACACCAGGGGGCTAGGCTACCAGTACTGTGCAGAAAATTCCAGGTGCCCAGAACCCTCAGACTGTCTCCTCTGCTGCTTCCCACCTTCCTCACTCCTCCAACCCTGACCTTGGCCAGCACTGACTCAGTCTTGAGCTCAGCAGGGAGGCACATCATTCTCTCTGTGAACTCTTTCTCTCCTATGTGCTCCCAGGGTCTGGGGATGCCTTCAACAGAGTGCTCATTGCTGGCTGATAGGTGCTTGTCCGTTTTCTCCTGTGTACTGGGAGCTCCTACAGAGTAGACACACCTTTCTGTTCTCTGTTCTATTTCAGTGCCTAACTCTCATGGCAGGTAGCTAGTGATTGATAAACCTTGTTAAATTGATAAACATGAATAAGACTTCAGAAACTGGCATTTTGTATTTTTCTAGAAATCAAGATCTTAACTGCAATAAAAAGGAAAGGTATATACACACATATATATGTGTACACACATACACACACACACACACACACATACATACACTATATATGTGGTAGATTAGAAAAGTTTTATTAGGCTTTTTTTCTTTTTTTAATATGCATGGGCTGGGAAGATAGTTCAGTAGCTTAAGTGCCTGCCTGGTACGTTTGATCCCCAGTTTAAAAAAAATACCCTCACATGCAAGACAAGTACTATACCACTTAGCTATATCCTTGCCCTTTTTAAGTTTTGAGGCAGTCTTCCTATGTTGGCTTGCCTAAGGCTGGGCTTCAGTTTGGAATCTTCCTGCCTCAGCATCTTGAGTAGCTGGGATTACATGCATGCACCACTGTGCCTGGCTTTGTTGGGTTTTTAAGAAAAAGACTACTACTCCACTGGAGATGCTTAGAGACGTGATAGAAATATCATACTACAGGGGGTCAATCTTCTTAAGAAGTTTGTGTACAAGCTGGGCATGGAGGTGCATGTTTATAATTCCAGCATTGTGGAAGGCTGAGGTAGGAGGATTGCAAGTTTAAGCCCAGTCTGGGTAACTTGTTGATTTAGTGAGACTCTGTCTCAAAAAAAAAAAAAAAAAAAAAAAAAAAAAAAAAAAAAAAAAGGCTAATAGTGTATTCAGTAAAATAGGTGTCCAGTTCAATCTCACTCAGACAAACAAACTAACAATGCTTCATATTCTTTCTCTGCCAGTGCCCAGCACACTGGATTATTAAAATTTTACTCTCCCTGTTTCCTAAAGTAGAGAAGCAGTATGAGGCCTGACAGGCCAGGGTAGTGTCTCCTCCCTGCTGTGCGCTACTTGAGGGACCAGTGTGAGAAGAGAGGCCCTGGCCTCGTTAGCACCCATCCTGGGGTGGAGACTTCTGAGCAAGCCAGAAAGCATGACTGTGCTCCCTAAAAGATCCAGAATGGTTGATGGTCTTGCGTATGTGTCCATGGGTTACCACTCACTGGCTGGTTAGAACTCCTGGTTGAATTTCTGTGTGGGAAATAGGGGAAGATGATGTGATGGGCTGAAAATGACACCCCACCCCACCCCACACCCACCACCAAGATCTGTATCTCCCTGCTGGAATCTGTGTTTCCTTATATAGTAAGACACTTTGCAGATGTGTAAAGTTAAGGCTGTCAAGATGGGGAGATTTCTCTGGATTACCCAAGTGCAATCACAGGTGTTGTTATGAAATGCAGGTGGGGGCTGCAGTTCCCTAGCATGTGCAGGACCCTGGACTTGATCCCCAGCCCTGCAGAATGGAAAGCGGGGGAAGGGTGGCGAGGGGTTAGGGAGGAAGAAGGAGGAGGCAATGCAGTGGCTGAAACAAGATGCTATCCTACTGGCTTTGAAGATAGAGGAAGGGGGCCATACATCAAAAGTTAAAGA
>PVKN010020845.1:0-15766 GCA_004027915.1 Capromys pilorides
CTAAAATGTTTAAAAAAAAAAAAAAAAAAAAGAATCAAAATGTTTTTTGATTGACAGCTATAGTGGTGCGCTCCTATGATCCCAGCACTTGGAAGGCTGAGGCAAGAGGATCAATGAGTCCAAGGCCAGCCTGAACCACATAGTGAAACCCTGTCTCAAAAAACAAAAACAAAGAAAAAAGACGTATTTTAACTTTTGATAGACACACCTCATTAGTCACTATTCTTTTTCAAATTTTTCCTAACCTTTCTAATTTGCTTCTATCTTCACTGCACCTTCAAAACCACTGTGTCCTATTAAACACACATACACACCCTGTTGGTCTATTTTACCGCGATCATATTAAATGAGTATTTTATGTGTTTACAACTTCTTTCCCTTAAAAGACTGTTTTTGGGGAGCAACACTGAGGGTTGAACCCAGGGCATCTGCACTGAGCTACATCCCTGTCCTTTTCTCATTCTAAAATTTTGAGATACGGTGTCACCAAGTCACTAAACTGAACTCAGATTTAGCATTTCATAGCCCAAGGAGGATCTCAGTGATCCTCCTGCCTCAGCCTTCTGAGGTGTGCGCCGTCACACCCTCCCATCACAGAGTCGACACCTGCGTGCTCCGCAGCCCTTTGCACTCGCACACCGACCTCTGGTCACGCTGCAGCTGCTGGCTGACAGGCAGGCTCTGTGTTGACTCAGGAGTCTATCCAAGTCCTTCGCCTCCTCAGGACCTGGCATGTAGCCTGTACTCCCCAACTGTTTTTGGGGTGGAAAAGGAAAGAAGAGCTGCAGGCTCCCTCCCCCCCAGCCTGGTTTCGGGGCCCTCCAGGCCCTGACACTCACCCATGCTCCTGTGCTTGCAGCTCTGGAGTGCCCGGCTCACAGCAGCTACACCTCCTGCTCTCCCTCCTGCCCGCCGTCCTGCTGGGACCTGGATGGTCGCTGTGAGGGCGCCAAGGTCCCCTCCACCTGCACTGAGGGCTGCCTCTGTCAGCCCGGCTATGTGCTAAACGAGGACAAGTGTGTGCCCAGAAGTCAGTGTGGCTGCAAGGACGCCCAGGGTGGCTTCATCCCTGTGAGTGGATGGGGACAGTGGTAGAAGGGGGGTAGGGTGGGGGACACAGCCCTTGAGGACAGCGCTGTCTTCCTTCTTCAGCCAGGCCACCCGTGGCAGGCCCTGGGGAAAGCAGGCTGAGGCCCATGGTTTGGGCTTGGGACACCACAGGGCAGAGGCACAGGAGGTCACAGCCTTGGCCTCTTTGCCTCAGTTTCCTTCTCTGCAAAATGAGTGGCACTGTCTGGACGGATACATAAGACACCAAGCACAGCGCCTCGTGGAGGATGTAGGGACCCAGAGATCCAGGCACTGTAACTGCCCCTGCCCAGGGGACTTTACACCTGTCCCTGGGTTTCCACGAGGACAACTGGTTCCAGAACCCCCTTGAGGAGGCCCAAAAATGACCTAGCATTTATGCAGGGTCTTCACATGTTTTCCTTCAGACTTTAAATCATCTCAAGATGACTTCTAATAGCCAGTATAATGGTAAGCCTAGGCTCCATAGTGAGTTTAAGGCCAGCTTGAACTATACAGTAAGACTGTATCAGAAACAAAAAAATTAATAAAATAAAGGAGAAAGGAAGGAAGAAAAGAAAGGCTGTATGTTCAGTACAGAAACAATTTTTTTTTTTCTTTTAAAGATAGGGCCCTGGGGCCGGCGAGATGGTTCAGTGGTCTAAAGCACCTGCTTAGGAGGGCTCAGGCGACTGCGGAGACTGCAGTTCGATCCCCGGCACCACATGCTGCACCAGCGCCACCACCAGGGCAGGCTGAGCCAGCCACAAAATGAATAAATAAAGAAACAAACAAACACAACAAGCAAACAAATAAATAAATAAATAAAATTTAAAAAAAATAAAATAAAATAAAATAAAGATAGGGCCCTGCTTTGTACTGCAGGCTGGTCTTGAAGTCACTACATACTCGCAGCTGGGCCCTATCTTGCAGCAGTCCTCTTGCTCCCCCACCACACTCTTGCCCCACCACCACACTCTTGCCCCACCACCACACTCTTGCCCCACCACCACACTTTGCTAAAATATTTTTATTTAAAGACAAGTTTCCAAGCCAGGCGAGATAGCTCAGTGGTCTAAAGCGCCTCCTTAAGCAACTGCAGGGACTGTGGTTTGATCCCCGGCCCCACATACTGTACCATCCCCGACCCCAGGGCAGGGTGAGCCGGCCATAACATAAGTAAATAAAGTTAAATCATTTGAACCTCCACAGTCTAAAAAGAAAGAAAGAAAGAAAGAAAGAAAGAAAGAAAGAAAGAAAGAAAGAAAAGAAAGAAAAGTTTCCAGCCAGATACTTGGGAGGCTGAGGCAAGAGAATCAGTAGGAGTTCAAGGCCAGCCTGGGCTAAAAAGTGAGCTCAAGGTCACCCTGACTGCATAGTGAAACCTTGTCTCAAAAAGACAAAAATAAAATAAGAAAACATGAAATAAAAAAATAATGACAAGTTCCCATTACATTCCTGTTTCCCAGCTGGGCTGGGCTTGCGCTCCTCCTGCCTCAGCTCCCAGGGCTGGGCTCACAGTTGGGCATCACTGTGCCTGACCACCCTGCCCTGCGCATGGCTCCTACAGGCAGACAAGACCTGGATCTCCCGGGGCTGCACCCAGAGCTGTACCTGCTCTGATGGAACCGTTCAGTGCCGAGCCTTCCACTGTCCTCCTGGGTCCCACTGCCAGGACAACGAAGACGGGAACAGCAACTGTGCCCCCAACAGTAGGAAGCTGGGGGGAGGGGGGAAGGTGGCCAGCGTGGACTCAACCTGGCTTTGAACTGGGGTTCCCACCAACCACAGCCTCCCTCGTTCAAGATACTGAGCCTCTGGTATATCCTTCCTTAAACACAAAAAGGGACAGGATGAGAAGATCCAAAGTGGGGTTTAGTGGGGTGTAGAAAGAGAGAAAGTTGAAGAGCAGGTATGCAGGAGCTGGGCTTAAGTGGGGCGACAGGAGGCACTGCAGGGGGACAGGTTCTGGGGATGTGCATCTGGCGTGAGATCTACCGTGTGCTGCCTTTCTTGACAGAGTTTCGACACTGCTCCATCTTTGGGGACCCACATTACCGCACATTTGACGGCCGCAGCTACCACTTCCAGGGCCGCATGACCTATATCCTGGTAAAGACGGTGGATGAGCTCCCCGAGGGCATGCAGCACCTTGTGGTGGAGGGGCGCAACAAGATGTACTCATCCACGAGCCGCGTCTTCCTGCACGAAGTGATCACCACCATCTATGGCTACAAAGTTCAATTCCAGAAGGATCTGGTGCTTCTGGTTCGTAAGAGTCAGCCTGGGGCCTGGTGTGGTGGTGCCAGGTCTTTAATCCCAGCACTCTGTAAGGCTGAGGCAGGAGGAACCCAAGTGCAAGTCTCACCTGGGCAGTGGAGTGATTTCAAAATAGAAAAATAAAAAAAAAACAAGCTGAGGATGTAGCTCATTGTGAGGGTGCTGGGTCCTATCCCCAATACCACCCCCCAAAAGCAAAAATCTAACCAAAAAGCAAGTAGGGAGGGAGAAGTGGGCAGAAGCCAGGCAATCTAGCAGCTCCTGGGCTCCCTCTCCAGGTCAACAGCCAGAAGATGGCTGTGCCCTACAGGCCCAACAAACACCTGTGGGTCACCTTGCGAGGCCAGCGGCTGTATTTGATCACAGACTTTGAGCTGGTGGTTAGCTTCGATGGAAGGAACAGTGCAGGTATCTGGGAGAGGGACGCAGCAAGCAAGAGGCGTGTTGTGGGGTGGGGAGGCAGAGGAGCCCTTAGACAGGCAAAGTGTGGGGATCCGAGCCCTGCCTGGGCATGGGGTCCCCAGTTCAAGGAGGGCTCACTCCAGGGACCCCCTTTCTCCCGCAGTGATCTCTCTGCCCAGCATGTACCAGAAGTTGGTGCGTGGCCTATGTGGGAACTACGACGGCAACCGCAGGAACGACTTCATGCTGCCCAGTGGGGCGGTGACCCGCAGCATCAGTATCTTTGGCAAAAGCTGGGAGGTGAACAGTCAGGGTGGCCTCCTTCGCTTGCGGAGGTGAGGACAGGGCTGGGAGACCCTGAGAGACCACAGCTGCCCCCTGGCTACCCCCGCCTATGCCCTTGGCCTCTCTCCCCATGTTCACTGCCCTTCTGGACCTGGCTTCTCTGCTCCAGGGCCCTCCAGGAAGAGGAGGAAGAAAACAAAGAGGAAGACTCAGACTCCCAAGCAGGGTCCCGGTGCAGCCCACAGCAGCTGGTGCTCATCAATGGCACCCAGGCCTGTGGGATGCTGGGAGACCCCCATGGCCCCTTTGCTACATGTCACTACACTGTGGACCCAGAGCCCTTCCAGGAGTGAGTCAAGGGCCCAAGCCATAAGGGGAGGGCCTGGCTGGCTCTGGCTCTCAGCTGTGTCCCTTGAGTGACAGTGACGCCCTCCAGCTTGGCATAGCCATTTCTTTTCCCCTCCGTGGCCTCTACCTGGGGTCTTTCTGTTTGGGCTGCAGGCCCCTTTTTCCTCAACTCCTCATCCTATCCTGATGTCCTCCTCAACCCCAGGCACTGTGTGGTGGATCTGTGCACCACTAGGGATTCTGAAGAACAAGAGGAGCTCCGATGCCAGGTCCTCAGTGGGTACGCCATTCTCTGCCAGGAGGCAGGGGCCAGCTTGGCTGACTGGCGGAACCACACCCGCTGTGGTGAGGCACTGCCCCTGCTGGCCATTCCACCCCTGCCCAACTCTTCTCCCACCCGAGGCTTCTGTCTAGGTCCCTCTGCCCCATTTCCTCGGCCCTCAATCGCATCAAGTTGGAGCAGGGCCTTTTTTCAGCCCCACTGCTTCTCTGCCCTTCCTGGCAGCCTCCTCCTGCCCACTCCTCCTGTTGGACACTCCAGCTTTGCTTATCTAGTTCCTGTGAACATTTACATGTCCCCAACTCTCAGGTGAAGCTAGGCTGCTCGTTCTGACTCCCCAGTCCCCAGGCAACTCTGTGGTATTGAGGTGACCCTGTATCCCTCCTCCACCTTGGGTCCTGGTCCCCAAGCCTGTTTGCTGGCCCCAGCTCCTGACCATGCCTCTATCCCCACAGCCATGGCGTGTCCAGCCAATACTGTGTATCAGAGCTGCATGACACCCTGCCCAACAACATGTGCCAATCTCGTGGCCCCTGAAGAATGTGAGGGCCCCTGTGTGGAGGGCTGTGCCAGCCTCCCAGGCTATGCCTACAGCAGCACCCAGAGCCTCCCCCTGGCCAACTGTGGCTGCACCACCAATGGTGTCTACTACCAGGTCCGGGCTGCCAGTGGGAGCCCTGGGGAGCTGAGTACGGATGAAGCAGAGCTCCACCGACCCTGGCCCTTCCTTTCTAGCTGGGAGACAGCTTCGTGGCTGAGGACTGCTCTCTGCACTGCACCTGCACCCACTCGCAGGTCCTGCAGTGCAAGCCCTTCAGCTGCAGTGCCAGAGAGATCTGCGCCCTGGCCAACTTCACTTGGGGCTGCTTCCGGGGTAAGCCTGGGCCGCAATTGCTCTAAGCTGTCCCAAGACCCTGGGGAGAAGCCCCTGGGCCATAGTCATTCCGTTCTCTTACTGGGATTCTGGCATTGATGTCAGGAAAGGACTTACTCCAGTTATCTGCCAGCTTTAGCGCAGGGTCTCCTGCACTCCAGTGCCTAATGAGAAGCACAAAACCCTGATTTCATGGAGAGTGAAAGTGGAGTTCGAGCTAGGTATGGTGGCATAGGCCTGTAATCCCTGCACTCTGGGAGGCTGAGGCAGGAGGAGCACAATTTTAAGTCCAGCCGGGGCAATTTAACAACTTAGTGAGACCCAATCTCAAATTTAAAAATTAAAAGAAGTGTGAGAATGGGCTCAGTTCAGACACCTTGGGTTTCATCCCAAGTACTTATAAAAAAGGGAGATAAGGGCTGGCGAGATAGTTCAGTGGTCTAAAGTGCCTGCTTAAGAAAGCTCAGGTGGGGCCGGCGAGATGGTTCAGTGGTCTAAAGCGCCTGCTTAGGAGGGCTCAGGCAACTGCGGGGACTGCAGTTCGATCTCCGGCACCACATGCTGCGCCAGCGCCACCACCAGGGCAGGCTGAGCCAGCCACAAAATGAATAAATAAAGAAACAAACAAACACAACAAGCAAACAAAAAAAAAAAAAAAAAAAAAGGGAGATAAGTGAGGAAATTTCCCAGGTTTAGGGCCATAGTGGGCTTGGGGCCAGAATTGTGGGCCTCATCTCCAGCCAGGCTCTGGTATTCCTTGCTTTCCTCCGTGGGGTCCAGACCCCCGCTGGGTATCTCACATGCCGAGTGCCCTCCAGGACCCCTCTACTTCCTACAGAAAGCCCTTGTCTGCAGAACCCCTGTCAGAACGACGGTCGGTGTCAGGAGCAGGGATCCAGCTTCACCTGTGAGTGTGAACTGGGTTATGGGGGAGACCTCTGCACAGAGCCTCACGATGTCCCACTCACCAGAGAGAAAGGTAAGGGCCACATCCTGGCCTGTAGCCACTGACAAGTGGCCCAGAATTACTCTCTAGGTATAATAGTAGCACCTATTATAAAATCTGCCATAGATATCTATTGTATAGAGATGTAACTATATTATAACGTGTTTAGTACATATAATACATAATTTTCTGTTCATGTTATTATAATATAAGACACTTACATTATAGGAATCATATGGTAATATAATCCCCAGGCCAGAGAAATAGCTCAGGAGCACAACTGCCTGCCTGGCAAGTGCAAGATCCCGAGTTTGATTCCCGGTTCAGCAAAGAAAAAAAAAATCTCTAGAGCTAGGTGTGGCAGCACATGCCTATAATCCTACCATTCTGGGAGGCTGAAGCAGGAGGATGGTAAATTCAAGCCCAGATAGGGCAATTTAGTAAGAGTCTGTCTCTTAATTAATTTAATTAAATTAAAAGAAATAAAATAAATAAAATTTACAAAAGGCTACGCAAATAGCCCAATGCAAAGGCCCTGGACTCAATTCTCAGTACAAAAAAAACAAAAGAGGCTGGGCGTGTTAGCACACTGCCTATGATCCCAGCACTCAGGAGGCTGAGGCAGGAAGATCATTGCAAGTTCAAGACCAGCCTGGGCTACAAAGTGAGCTCAAGGCCAGCCTGAACTGTATAGTGAGACCCTGTCTCAAAAAGACCAAAAAAGTGAGGCTGGGGAGATAGCTCCGTGGCACAAGTGCCTGTCTGGCAAGTGCAAGGTTGTGAGTTTGAACCCTGGTCCTGAAAAAGAAAAGATCCCTAGACTCATGGTGCTTGATTGGTCCATGAGCCCACCACCTACCTGCATGGTCTGGAACTTTCTCTCTGAGCCCTAGTTCTCACCCCTCAGTGCCTACCTAGTTAACTCCCTGTCTTTGCACTCTGTGTCTCTCCAACACCTTTTTTTATTTTTCTCTACTTCCAACTTAAATTCCTCTATGCTTCTGGGGCAAAGGTTCTTTGGGTTTCCCGTGCCTGAGGGACATCTGTCTCCAGTCCAGAGCTGGGATGAGTGGGCCCTGACGGTGGAAGGAATTCCTGAGTTGCCCAGATGTAGGGGTTCATTGGATAAGCAGCCCCTAAAAAGACCTGTGGGAGCTGGGTCTGGATAATGGGAGGGGGTGGCATGAGAACCTCACTGTCGCTTGGGGTGAGAGTGTCCTGGAGAGGAAATCCACCACTATCAGAGGTGGAAGGGGATACGGTTTCTCAGAGTGGCAACTGAGGACCAAGGACTCCTGCCTCCACTTACCCCTTCTGCTGTCTGGTACATTTCTCGCTCTCGGTACCCAGAAATACCCAACTTGGTGGCCATCCTGCTGAGCTTGCTCATGCCTGTCACAGTCTTAGTGCACGTGTTGAGCAGAAAGTGCATTTGCACGAGGAGGAAGAAGAGAAAAGGGAAGACGAGGTGAGAGCCGGGGGGTGTGGCCGCAGTGGTGCTGGTGTCTGGGATGTCACAACACCTCATGTTTCTCTCCATTCTCCACCCCCTTCCTAGAGAGAAAATATAGGGCCAGACAGAGCCTGGAGCCAGCTGCTGACCCCAGGTGAGCCAGCCTTGAGGTCAGGCCCTGGGTGGCCAGAAGAGACCTCTGTGCCTGACACACTTTTTTGCTTTCTCCTCAGGCATCATTCCAGAGTCTACCTGCAAAATCACAGTTCTGAGTTGTCCTCAAACAAGGAGATAAAAAAAAAAAAAAATTTTTTTTAAAGAGCTGTTATTCTTTTTCTATTTTTTTCCAGTATTGGGAATTGAACATAAGGACTTCCCACTGAGCCACATCCCCCAGTCTTTTTTTTTTTTTTTTTTTTTTGAGACAGTCTTTTAATAAATTGGCCAAATTGGGTTCAAGTTTTCCACCCTCCTGCCTCAGCCTCTCAGAGCGCTGAGTTACGGGTGTGCCACCACAGCCAGGTAGAAATCCAGGTTCTTAAGAGGACGCAGCCTCAGCTCCCTGCTAAGGGGACTGAAGTCACCAAGAAGCTCTGAATTCCTAATGATGAGAAGCTAAGGGGCCTGGACTTCTCCCACAGGGTGGCCCTTTTGGGCAATCCCCACCCTCTCCAGCGCCCGTGGTTTCTATGGGAACTGAGGGTGGGGTTGCCTCAGGCTTGGGTGCGGGAGCGCGGCACCCCACTCAACCTTCCCCAGGGGCTCATTTTCCCAGGCAGATCCTTGCTTGGGGTGGGGGGGTTGAATCCTGTGAATGCTGGGCCCCAAAGAGGGAAGGAAACTGGCCAGCTGGGCAGGGGGAGGGAGGAGACGAGGGACTGGGGTCTGGGGATGTCGAGGCAGGCAGCACCACAGTATTAGCGCATTACTCTGTACAGGACTTCCTTAAGGGAAGCAAGACCTAACCCAAGTGATGAATACAGATGTGCCCCTGCCTGTAGGAGCTTCCCTCCCTTAGTGGGGGTGCCCCGTTCCCCGAAAAGTACAGGGCATCTGGTTCCACCTGGTTTTCTTCTTTGCCTCTGGGTAGAGCCTTCGATCTTTATGCCTCCTGAATCAGTTCATCAGCCCGGATATGACTAAGTCTTGGCTGCGGGTCCTCCGCCGGGTGGGCCCCCTGTCTCGGATGGGCTGGGCCTTTCCCATCCCCTCTTGGAGGTAGAAAATATGAGCGCTGTACCCCCGAGGGAAAGCTGAGACAGAGGACTCCAGTATTAGTGACTCCAGAAGACCGCGTCCCTAGACCTGGACGTCTCCCTAGGCTGGAAGGTCTTGCACTAGCCGCAAGATGACAACAGGGGGCAACCTAGAGGCTCTGGTGAGGACGCTGCTCCCACAAAACCAGGCTGGGCCCCGTCAGGCTTGTCCCTGCAGGTGTCCCGGTGCGAGGGCTGGGGGGGGGGGGGGGGGGGAACAAGGAGGTAGGAGGTCCGACCCCAGCCTCCTCTTCCTGTCTGGGAAGAAAAAATTGCAGCAGACAAATGAGCGCGGCCCCCTCCCCTCCCGGCCTGGAGAACCTGCAGGGCAGCACACTGAATGGGGGAATTGTCCTCAGCCAGCTGCACACGTGGGGTCTCTCCGCAGCCACTCCCAGCTCTCCCCCTCCCCCACTGCCGCTAAACCTACCCCAACTGCCAACATCTGGCCCACATGTGTCTCCTCGACTAGACACTCCTTCCAGCACACGTCCCCTCCTCTTGTAGGGGGCTGCAGCAGGCCTGTAAATTCAAGCCCCCCACTTCTACTATACACCCCTATAGTAGGCCTAAGAGGAAACGGTGCACGGTAGAAAGGGGGCCACCCCACCCCGGAGATGCCCCGGGCTCTTGGCCCAGACAGTGGAGCAGTTAGAAGCAGCTGCCAGTGACTCATCTCCCATCGCTCCCACCCACCACGGGGCTGGGAACCTAGCACCCAGTCCCACCCCCCCCACCACGGGATCATCTGGACCTCGACCTCTGGTATTTCGTAGCTCCCAGTTGCCCCCCAGAATTTCGATATGGCCCATTTTCTTTTATTTATACAAAAAAGTTTCTTTTTAATTTTTAAATATAATTTAAGAACCCCTCCAAGCACCGGGTGTCTGTCTCTGGTTCCCACCCCCTCCCCGCACACCCTCATGGACACAATTTGAGGGTGCTTGGGAAGCAGTGGACCCGGGGTTGTGGCATGGCCAAGGCACTGTTCTGGAAACGGACACTGCCATGGGTCGGTTGCAATGCAAGCAAGGGAGGAGCTAGGGAAACAGGTGCCCTCCAACACAAAAACCAGGACAAGGATGCTAGAAAAACAAAACAAAACAAAAAGGAGGAGGGAGTAAGACCCAAAGAAAAAAAATTTCATGAACCTTCAATATGAAGGCAGCAGCTGGGGAAGGGGCATTTACAAGGAAACGATGATTGTGTCGGGTGGCGGCAGCAGCAAGTCGGGACGCCAAAACCCAATGACTGTGTCACTGGGCTTTGACACCCTTCCTGCCTCCTGGGACAACCCTCCTCCATTCCCAAGCTGGCAGGCTGGTCACCCTCTCTTTGGTCTGCAGGGACTTGTCCCTCAAGGTGAGGGGGAGCAGCTGGGGAGCCCGGAGATTAAGGGCGTTTCCACTTCCTCTGGCTACATCTAGTCCTGAGGGAAAGGCGCCCTCACCCAGGCTTGGGGTTTTCCCACCTGGAGGGGCCAGAAAGTGATTTCCACCCTTCCAAGCGGCACAGCCCCCTAATTGCCAACTCCCCACCCCCACAGGTTCAAAGTGCTATCCATCAGGGTGCAGGGCTCGGGATCTCTATGAGTCCCCACCAGCCTCTGCCCCTGAAAGAAGGGGAGGCCGTGTTCCTGGAGTGAAGAGGTTCTGCAGGTCAGTACTGCGGGGTTGGTCCTCCTGTCCCGCCTGGAGTTCCAGGCTTGGCTTGGGACTTCATATGTTGGACACTGGCCAAAATCTTCTTCTGGTGTCCTGCCAGGGTGACTCCAATTCGGAGCAGGTCCCTGTGAAAGAAGAGCAGATTCCATGTGCTGTAGGGCTCCCAGACCTCAGCGTCTTTATCCCCAGACCCCTTACCGGGGTACACGACTGTCAGCCAATGAGAACACCAGTATGGAGTGGGAAAAGGGCTAAATGACGTCAGCAGTTGGGGGGCAGTTTACAGAAGATTTAAGGCAGCTGCAGTAGGCAATGGGACTGCGGCTTCTCTACCAAGCAAAGGTTTAGGAGGTGAGGCTGGGAGAGGAAAGAAAGCGAAGACATGGGGGAAGGCGCTGCACAGATTGTTGCAGTGGTTAAAGAAGTGTGAAGAAGCCAGCAAGTGGAAGAACTGGGTGGAGAGGAAGAGAGGGCGTCTGGCGCCTGGACACACTGAGAGAAAGATAAGGGTAAGAAGAGGTGCTAATGGAGAAAAGAGGCTGACAGGTTAGGGAAGAGAGCAGCCTCCGGTAAGCAGAGGCCATGGGAGAAAGACAAGACTCAGAGAGCAGCCAACCAGAGAGAAGAATTGCTTGGGAGTCAGTGGAGTCATAAAACTAGTGAACATTCAAGCCAGGAAGAATCTCCAAATCCTAGTCCAGTGTTCTCCTTTTATGGGTGGGACAAGAACAGCAGGGTTGACATACAGTGAGCTAGGTCTGGCATGCAGATAGATGCACAGAGATAGATGGAGGGGTGGTGGCCCAGGGCTGGGGAGGTTCGAAGCCTTACTTCGCCACCCTCCTCCCACTCTTCTGCTGGGGGGGGGTGCTCTCAGCTTGGCCCTGGGCAACTTCCTCATTGCTGCAGCTTGGAGATTACATGGAGGTGGACCCCAGAACACCTCAGGGCCTGAGTCAGATTCCACTGCACTGTCCCCAAGTGCCCTCTGGCTTCTCTGCTCTCCTGCCGCCCCTTCCACTTACTCTGCAGAAATCTGGCTGACCAGCTCAAAAGAGCCAAACCCAGCTGCTGCAAAACTTTCTTCATATCGTCCCATCTTGATGGCTCGAAGCCACTCGCCCACAGAGCCAAAAGCTGTGTAGTGAGGCTGCCGCTGGTCCAGAAGTGGGTGAGAGGCTCTGTGAGGTAAGGAGGCACGGAATGCGGAGCCCAGCCTCAGAGAGGCCCACGGGGACTACCTCATGTACCACTAAAGGGCCAAGAGGGAATTTCAGCCCTGACAGACTGAGGGAAGGGAGACTAGTTCTCTGTGGTCCTCACCCGCCATTCTCCCTGGCCACGACTTTGAGGCTGGCAGGGTTCCGGATAAGCTTGTCTAGGGCGCTGACCACCTGGGGGAAGCGGGGCCGGGCGTTCCGGTCCTTCTGCCAACAGTCCAGCATGAGCTGGTGGAGGGAGTTGGGGCAGTCTGGGGGCGGGGGCAGGCGGTAGTCTTGTTCAATGGCGTTGATCACCTGGAATGACAGGAAGCAGCACTAGAGTAGGGCTATTCCAGGACTAGGGAAAGGGTGACTTGGCCAATGATCTAGGACAGATCTTGGCCAGAGCAGGTGGTGGGTGGGCCCTAGCAGATCTTGGGCTCTATCATCTTGACATGCAACTTCCCAACCTGCCCTCTGTTCCTGCAAAGGTCACCTCCTCTACAGTCACCTCCCACCATCCCAAGGATCCCCCCAGGGACGGTTCTGGAAACCAACCCCCACCACATTTCCTAGGTGAGAGAACACACAAGAAAGCTCACTGTGACCACGGGACACTTACATCCTGGTTGCTCATGTCCCAATATGGCCGCTCCCCGAAAGACATCACCTCCCACATCACAATCCCATAGCTCCAAGCATCGCTGGCAGAGGTGAACTTCCGGAAGGCAATGGCCTCGGGGGCTGTCCATCGGATAGGAATCTTCCCACCCTGGAAAGGAGAAAAAGGTAAGGAACCCAGTTCCTTAGCCCCTAGCCCCCCTCCTCTTCCTTCTCCCCGTAGGTCTTTATGGGATACAAGTTCTCATCTCCCTAATTCTGTTTCTTTCCTAGATATCTGGAAGTCTGTTCACCTTCAGCCTATGCCTGTATCCTGCTCCTGGCCCAGAACCACTAATCCCCCATGCTCCCACTTTTCCAACCTGCCCTCCAACGTGGTCCTGAGACCCTAGCTCATCCCGGTGCTTAGCCTCACCAGAGAGCTGGTGTAGGTGGGGTCAGAAGAGTTCTCCTCCAGGAAGCGGGACAGGCCGAAGTCAGAGACCTTGCAGACCAGGTTGCTGTTGACCAGGATGTTGCGGGCAGCCAGGTCTCGGTGCACATAGCTCATCTCAGCCAGGTACCGCATGCCCGAGGCAATGCCCCGCAACATGCCCACCAGCTGGATGACTGTGAACTGCCCATCATTAAGCTGGGGACAGACAAGGAGAGGGTCTTCGCAAGGGTCACCCACCATTCCCGTCCTTCCACTCCTTGATCCACACCTGGTACAGACCTGCTCCCTCACCAGTAGGGAACCTGCCAACTTGCCGAAGTGAGGAGCCTCCTCCCTGTTGCCCCAAGTTTTCCCAGCTCTTATATAACCTCACAACAGGCTTGGTGATGAGAAAGAAGTGACCTTAACTATTTCTCTTCCATTTAAACACGTACGGTGCTTTATAGGCAGGAAATATCAAGCAATACGTTTCGACACATGGTCTCTTTATAGTGCGGACTGCTAACCACACTCATTCAGCCCTTTTCAACCATGTGGGTGTGGTTTTGCCAGACAACAGTGAGAAAGATAGATACTCAGGGCCCAGCTGAGGTCAAAAGCCCAAACTTCACCCTTTAGGGTTTGCTCCCGCTAGGGGAACCAGCCAGGTACAGTTAACTGATCCTACTTCCTGGCTCTGCTGGGAGCAGGAGACACTTCGGCAGCTCTGCAGTCAGACAGACCCCAAATGAATAGAGAACCCATCCTGTAGACAGGCACCTGCCCTGGACTTTCACCTCAGTTCTTGGAAACACCACTTGAACAGTGGTCAGCTAAGACCTTGGTGTCCCTTGGGACTCCTCTGCTGCCACCAGCCCATCATACTTTCTAGTGGCTCTGCTTCCCCAGTATGTCCCCCAGTCAACCATTTCTCCTGGCTGCGCCAGCCTCCCCACTTCTGTGGCAGCTCCCCAGCATACCCAGCGACAGGGATCTTTTTTAGTTATTTACTGTCCCACCTGAACCCTGCTAAGGGCTCTCACCACCATCTCTGGCATCAACCATTGCGCCTCTACTGCTCACAAGGTGCACCCACACTGCACCAATTTCTTAAACGATTCCTGCCTTCTCTGGCCCAAAACTCTCTTTGCCTATCTTCTCGTGACTGGCTTTTCGTTTTTTTTTTTTTTCAGTATTAGGAACTGGACCCAGAGTTTTCACAATGAGCTACATCCCCAGCTCTTTTTTATTTTGAGACAAGTTCTCACTAAGCTCTGAATTTGCCCAGGCTGGATTGAACTGTGGAATCCTCCTGCCTTACCCTCCCAGAGTCCTCGGATTATAGATCTTTGCCACCACACCTGGCCCCAAATGTCGTCTCTTTTCCCATCTATTATTTCCTTCGCTCCTTGCACAGTGACCTTTAGACAGTCCCATATCAGACGTGTCCACAGGGAAGAGTCAGGTAGTCCCTGCTGCTGTGGACTTGTCTCCAGTGTCAGACTCATAATGAGACCGACCCTGTGAAACACATGGCACCCCTGCAATCTGACCACACATCTAACTTCTCCTTAGCAGAACACCAGAGAGCTTTACCTACAGGAGCTACAAAGAAACAAGCTAAATGACCCTGTCAGGAACAAGCCGCAAGCCCAGGACATTCAAGGGTCACAGAGATAAGGAGCCCAGCTCCTCAACAAAGCAGCACTCAGGATTTAGAAGCTGAGAAAAACCCAGGTGTTGCACCCAGATTCCAGTTGGTGTAAACCAGCAGCAAGTGACATTTGGGGGAACAACTGGGGAATATGAGTATCAACTGGGTAGGAAAATGCTTAGTATTTTGTTTCTGGTTTTTTGGTGGCACTTGGAACTCAACTCTGGGGCTGCACATGAACTATATCCTTAGACCTCTTTTTTTTAAAGTTTATTTTATTATTTAAACCTCATGTATTTGTTTGTATTATGGCCAGCTCAGCCCTGGGGGGGGTGGGGGGGGTGCAGCATGTGATGCCTGGGATCGAGCTGCAGTCCCTGCGGTGAGCCTAAAGTTTCCAACACACGTGCTTTAGACCACTGAACCATCTCACCAGCCCCTTAGACCTCTTTTTACTTTTTATGTTGAGACAAGGTTTTCCTACGCAGAAACTTTTTTACCGGACTAGGTTCCAACTTGTGATCCTCCTACCTCAGCCTCCACAGCACTGTGATTACAGGCTTGTGCCGCCACCATGCCTGGCCCTGAGTTTTTTTTTCTTTTTTTTTTTAATTTTATTTATTTATTTATTTGTTTGCTTGTTGTGTTTGTTTGTTTCTTTATTTATTTATTTTGTAGCTGGCTCAGCCTGCCCTGGTGGTGGGGCTGGTGCAGCATATGGTGCCGGGGATCGAACCGCAGTCCCTGCAGTTGCCTGCGCTTTCGTAAGCAGGCGCTTTAGACCACTGAACCATCTCGCCGGCCCGAGTTTTTTTTCTTTTAATGCTTAGGCTTAAAAAAATTTTTTTTCTTCAGTAAAACCAGTTAAAGCAATCTCATGTCCAGTCACTGCCCCAGGATCCCTTCTGATACTTTTCACTGTGGCACTGATTTGCTACTAGTTAATTCCACAATGCTGTCTGCCTGGCCAGAGCAGAAATCCTATCTGCCATGTTCCTGGCTTTATTCCCAGGTCCTG
>PVKN010020846.1:0-15767 GCA_004027915.1 Capromys pilorides
AGATACTACGGATCTTTTACAAATAGTTGTTTTAAAGATTGCTGTAGAAATTACTTCTAATATCATAAATAAATGATTATTTTTTCTCAAATGGTTGAGTTTTGTAGTGTAGTATTAACTAAGTGGAAAAGTTTATAAATGGGTATCATTTAGAAAAAGGTATGTAGTGTTGCTTGTTTTAACAGCAAAACCATTTGAAAGTGCAGTTTTTTATAGGGTGGTAAAACTGAAAACATCACAAGCACTGAGAATGTTTTTTGACACTAACATGCAAAAACAAAGCTACTTGTCAAAATACTTCTGCTCCAACTACATAAATGTTGTAAAATTCTTGTTCAGTTTATAACTCTGAAAGTATGTTTCAAATAAAAATAAGCAGTATTCAACACTGCAAACCCAAATCTAATGGCAACTGTTACTGTAAAAGGCATAGCAAAGTATAAAAAATAAAGGAAAACTTTCTAAGTTATAGCACACAGTTTGCAAATACGGGACTTTGTATTTTTTTTTTTTAAACAGGAGGAAAGTACTGTTGGTAAGCATTCTCCACATGTAGGCACGTTCCAGCTAATCACCTGTAAAACAAAATTGGTAAGACAATGAACAAGAGACATTTTACAAATAGGATTCTAAGTCTAATGTGGCAAACATTTATGCATAGATTAAGGTTACGTTGTACTGTGTCCTTGCAAGCCAGGTTAACAACCTACCTACTCTTGCATTATTACTGATAATCTCTGTAGTGGTGATTAAGAAAGCTAACAGTATTTCTGTGCCAAAAAAAAAAGTGAAAATATAGCATGGTGCATTAGCAGTTGTTGAGCAACTGTTTCCCACAGCTCTACCCAAGTGTCTGATGCCAACAACTCAAAATTGCATGGAAGTTATATGGAAAGTACTCTTACCAACAGCTGCTTCTAAATGGAGCTGCTACTTTTTGTATGTTCTCAATGAAGTGATTTATATCTGTAGCAAGGATTCCATTATTCCCAAAGACTTCACTGGAAATATACTTATCTGTAAAGAAGAAAAAACTTTGGTCTGCAAAATGTTATTAATTTACATTTTCTGAAGTAGCAGGATTCTGTAAGGAAAAATCATGTAGAGCAGCTCATTCATGTGTAAGGTGAGGAAGAGAAGAAAACCTGTTTAGCTCAAACAAAGATAAATTTGGGAACTGCTACACACATGGTGGGAAGTGGAAGAAACTGAAAACTGCTAATGGACCTACTTCTATAGTCATTTAAGCCTAAAAGAAGCCTGGTCAAGGGTAACAGAAAACATAACTAAAAAAAGCACTTACAGAAACAGACGAAACTTATTACAGGACTATTAACTACTCAAGTTACTACCATTAACTGCACAAATAAGTAATTAGCATTAACTACTAGTAACTACATATACCTGGCCAGTCCCCTTTGGTTTTATGTGCATTTGTCAAAACATACCACATGAAGTTTGTTTTTGGCTGCCAGCTGTGGGATTTTGGCACATTAGGAATTCAGTGACTTTATTTGGCAAGACATTTCTAGAGCACTGAAATTTAGATAGAACTCAGGCTGTGAATTTACCTGTTAGAAAGATAGCAAATCTCGCATCCACATGCTGAATTTGTAGGTTTATCAAACATTTCAAACTGTCTGCTTTTGTTTGTGACCCAGAGTCACAGTGGTGATAGGGAAGCAATTCAATGATATTTGTGCTCTGGTATGATCTCAATAATATGTTCTTTTTATGAGCAACCGAATTCTGTCTGTGGAAAAACAGGAATGTTAACAACCAGACTCACATACAGTATAACTCTGTGACCCATTTATGTATTTCTTACATCTTAACACCTACATCTTTTTATTTCTTATATCTAGGAATTTTTCTTACCTTTATCTTTTATTCATTTTAATGAGAAAAAATAAAATAGCAGTGAAGCACTTTCAAAACAGGACAGTTACAATTAATACATTGCATATTACTGTCTTCATAGTTATTCAGAGAAAAAGATGTAGTCATGTCTAAACAATATTAGTACATACCGTTCTCACTGAACTAAGAGAAAGCAGCTGCATCTCTGCTATCTTGTATGTGAGAGATGGGCGTTCCACAGTAGTCAGAAAGCTGTATCTGGAGTTCTTAAAAGTTTCTAAAGGATCTTTTCACACTTGAAGCCAGTCTAAAGATTGCAGGTACTTGATTCAGCAAAATAACCCAATATAGTCCAATAGCCCATATGTCACTGTGCAGTCAGTAAGTTGCTTCAAAATGTTCCTACTGTTGTCACTCCTTTGTAAATACAGGCTGTAAATTGTATTTGGTTCATTCCAAAGCACAGAGGTATACATACCTACTATCACTTCAAACCATGTGAGTTGGCAAATCTTTTATTGACTGGTAGAAGACATTTGTACATAAAGTATTTGTTTAGTAGTGGATTTCTTTAACCATCTACACAACCAGACGTGATATACCCATGTAATCCCAGCACCTGGGAGGCTGAGGCAGGAGAGTTGCTGTGTATTCAATTACTGGCCCATACAAGGCCAGCCTGAGCTGCACTGAGAGGCTATCTCAAAAACATCTATACATATGTCCTATAATGAACTAATCACCAACTTCATTAAATTTAGGCATCGGCCAGAATTTTCTTATGTTTCTCACCTCCCTCAAAATCATGTTGTTATGTACCTTTTAAAAATTCCTTTAAGAAAATGCATCCTAAATTTAACAAATTTCCTCATAAATTTCCTTTATTCTTCCTATCGGTGAAAACTTTTCCTTCCTGTTAACTAGCCTCCAAGGGAAAGCATTTCCTGAAATTTTTTTTTTTTAACCATTGAGTTACATTCCTCTCCCTTTTAAAACATTTTTAAGACAGGGTCTCACTAACTTGCTCAGGCTAGCCTCATCTTGGCCATCCTGCCTCAGCCTACTGAGCTCCTGAGATTTCAGCTATGTACCTGTTTCCCTACTTCCTCTGAAGGAAAGTTACAAGTATTCTTGTAGGTTTAACTATCTTTGTTCTTAGTTTGTTGAAGAAAGTAATGTGGTAACTGTCTGTAGAGGTGGACATTTTGTGGTTGAGGACCAGATTCAAAATTGTTTGGGGGGCTTTCTGGTTAGCTCAGTGGTTTAGGTGCCTGCACGGGCAATCCCAGTCAGGCATAGGAGACGGCGGTTCAATCCCTTCACACACCTTAAGGCAGCCTGAGCCAATCAAAAAAAAAATTTGTTTGGCCACCATCAATTTTACTGTTTTCTAGGTGCTTCAACTTCTGTATTATGAAAGGAGAATTTACTATTTACCACCTAGTGATGAAGGTGAATGCCATGCTAATATAAAATTCCAGTGTCTGACATTTTCACCCATCAGTGACTTTCACCAATCTATCCTTTTCAAGATCGCCTATGAGGCCAGATTCCTCTCCTACTGGAGGCATGCCTTGGGTAGCAAGGAACCACTAGAAGCTCCAGTTCTCTGGCTGAAGAATCAAAACTTTTTTAAAAAAAGGCTGCTTTCGATGTAAAGAAGTCTATTTGTAGCCTTTTATTTCTGGGTAAAGCTGAATTAAGGTCAGAGTCTAACTTCTTTTTCCACTCTTTGTAACCAACAATATATGAATAAATATTTTAAATGTTTAAATGCATCTAATGCATCCATCAGGTCCACAGTTCAATCTATATGTATTTACACTTTATGGCAGTAGAGCCTGAACCTTAAGTATGAATGTTTTATGACACCTAAGTGTGATTTCTATTATAGAGTAGTACTTGGCTCAATTATTGTTATAATATACAGCTTTCTTCTTGGATGCCCTACCACGAGAAAACATAATACTTAACCAAGAGACCTGTGCAGTGATAAAGGTGACTTCCATTCCGATATCCTTCATCTGCCTGTAGCACCTGTAGTGAAATTAGCCTAGGGCATGTAGGGCTTGAGGGCAATTTCAACCCACATCCCATCCAAAGTTCTTACCTTAGACCTTCCTTTAGTTTTTTATTTTCTCTGTAGTGAAGCAACCACTTCCATCTTCCATGTTCATTTAGTTTTACCAGGATTTTGACAATTTCCTTTAGATGAGCTATAAAATTAAATTTAGTAACAGATGTTGTTTTGGATGACTGGTGCAAAGTCCAGTAATCACTTGTAAAAAAAAAATCAGTCTGTCTATTGAGTACGTTACCACCACTGCCACTGAAATGGGACTGCGTAGCTCTCACAAGGGCACAACTTGTGGTCCCTCGGCTCAGTCCTGCCCGCCCACACTACAAATTGCAGGAGAGCATGGTGGCTACCAGTAGTTAGAGCTCTTACTGGATAAGCCGTGATGGACCAGAAGGGAATCCAGTGCAGTGCAGAAAAGGTGGCTGAGGTTTCTAAAGGCAGAATGTATAAACATATTTAATTCCAGTTTCCAAGAATTCCTGGAGGTTACAAGTGATCATTCTTCTGATCCAAAATGCTTTCCACACTGAGTTCTAATGTGATAAGAGTTAGGACTTACTTGCATTATATGTAAAACGCCTGCACTGAGAGCAGTAAAATCTGTGTGAATGTTTAAGGAGATGATTAAACACTGACTTTCCTTAACAAGTTTTTAGATGTCTGTGATACCAACAAGATGGCACAGACAATGCAACTGGAAATGGGGAACAACTAACTCTTGTTTTTTTCTTTTTGTACCAGGGCCTTGTGTTTGCCAGGCAGGCGCTGTGCTGCTGAGCTACATCCTCAGCCTGAGAAGAGTTAATTCTAAGCAAAAACTTTAGTATGTGGCTTATTTGGTTTGGCAAGTAAAGGCAGTAAATAAAAACCTCTCCCTAAAATCTGTACAAATGTGAAGGAAGGTGAGATAACCAGGTAAAAAGAGGCTAAGAGCTCCACCATAAGACAGAGAGCGAGAGAGAAGCTTAGTACAGCAGCTGGCAGATACGAAGTCTTCAATATGCAGCAGCTCATATTCTTTATAAGTGTTACTTTTTTAATGAAATAGTGGGATCAATGGGTGAGGAGAAACTGACATGACTAGATCTGCAATGAAACAAGAATAGAAAATGAAAGACTAACCTAATGTTATAGTTTCTAGTATTCTGTCATCTGATACCACAAAGCCCCCGGTGCGAAACAGCTCTTGGTGTGTGTCATTCAGAACATCTTCAGGATCATCTATACCGGCAAAGATGACACCAGGCAGGTGCTTTAGCATCAGCAGAGAAGGAATCTGTTAGACATAAAGGGTGCTCATGAAGACAAGTGCATCTATTCAAGGATTTTGAAGCTTTAAAATAGCTAAAAATACTTTTAATCAGGGTTACTGCCTGATATACTGGGCAGGCATAGAAAATTTCTCAGTTTATCATCTGTAGTTACAAACAAATGAAAATTAATTTTAAAAATTTTCTTGAAGGCTAGAAATAAGGATTCATGTGGGAAGAGTGCATCTGAGGTTTTGGATTCCTGTAAAGAAACCAGCTAGGAACAAAAACAGCATCATTTTGCCTCCAGGCTCGTGTCCTAGCCTGACAACGGCAGCAAGATAATGTATCTAGCCTTTGTCCAAAAGCTGGATCTTTCTGGGCTAGGCAATTACATTCTATCAATTACTAAGACAAATTTCACATGTTCTTTATATGTATTTGTGTTAATGCGGACTCAACCTGGGCTTTTGAACTAAGCTTCAACCTCAGTCTTCATTTTTTGAGCTAGGGTATCTCCAAGTCACCAACTTGTAATCTTCCTGTCTCAGCTTCACAAACTGCTGGAATTGGTGCTTACCACCAGGTCTAATTCTCACAAGTCCAACATTTTAAAACAAGATTTTTTAAATGTCAGATAGGGAATGATTTATCTCAAGTGAGAAAATTTAGGAATCTCTCACCTCTTTTCATAGTTCTGAGTTAATATGAGCAGATTCTTACTATCTGAATGTGCAATGGCACTATATGTGTACCATTTGTATAAGCTACTTCCCTGTGCAGAGGCAGGGCCAAGTTCTATACTGCAGAATAATTCCAGTGCCTGGAATATTTATCTTTGTATGAAGGATATTTGCAAACTTACCTGATGCAAGTGTGATGCTATATCTTCATTTCTGATGATGACTACTAGAGTATCAAGCATTCTGTGAAAAGCTTGACAGAAATGTTGAGGTTCAGTTTCTGTATGGCCTCCTTTCCTCAGAATGCTCTGAAAGATTCACAAGTGGCCATTACTAAAAAAAAGGGTACCTTTTAGTTTATTAAAAACAACCCACTAAAAAAAGCATATCTGGTTTACTAATTAGATCCTAACAAGGCAACATAAATAGGAACTATTTTATTACTAAGTTTTACACATTTAAAAATGACTCTCAGCTACAATTAAAAACTGTATTCAGAATTTATTTCAAAAGTAGTATCATTTGTAACATACTGTAATAAGTTTATAAAATGCCGCAGCTGATTTAAAAAATAAACAAGCCCAAAACTAATCTATATGAGTTTCACTTTGGGGATGCTGTATATTTACATTTAAAATATCACCTCCATTGTGGCCAGACTGGGCTATTTTGTGAGTTGAAGGCCAGCCTGCACTACAAAGCTAGAGCCTGTCTCAAAAAATAAACTAAAACTTTTAGTCGTAACATTTATAGAACTTTAAAAAATTATACCTATGCATTCCTTTATCAGCAGTGGGGACTGATTTTGGAGAGAATTAACAGTTCTTTGGAAATTACATCTTTAAGTAAGATGGGTGATATGGTTTAAACCGCACATTATGAAGCACTAGTATGACAGTTCACTACCATTACATCAAAGAGCTCTCCAATATGAAGCCTCACTGGCAATGTCTATTTGGGTAATCAACGCACTAGCTTGCCTTCTCCTGTGACTGTGACATGACGATGTTTCTATCTGAAAGATTCTTGGTTTCTATAGTCTCAACTATACTCAAAACATTGTCTGACCACTGTGTATATTTGAAAAAAAAATATTACTTCGATCTATCTACCTAAGAGCGTCAAACAATAAATTTTACCTATCTTTTTATTATAACAGATCCCTTGATTTTCAAAGAAATTTGTGCAAAATTTCTTTAACAAAGAGCCCAATATCTAACTATAAATCTTTAGTTGTCACTTGCTTACTAGTAAGCCATTAGAATGAATAATTTTTCATCAAATCCTGCGATGTTCTGTGTTGTGCTCTGTAATCTTAATAGTAATAAAGAACCTTGAAGATCTTGCTCATTGTTCCTATGAATAGACAGGCCTACCATTCTACCATGAATTACGTTTCAGGACTCTCTAGGTCAGAAGAATTACCAAGAATGTTTCTGAGCTCTTAAAAATTTTTTGCTCTTGAGGTTATTGTCAAGTTTATTTTAGGATGTATTCACTTTGTCACTTGAAGTTCAATTCTTTTAATTTTTATTTAAAAATTTTTTAAAAATCATTTATTTATAGTACTAGGTCTCGTTATACAGCTGAGACTCATAGTTATCCTCCTGTCTCAGACTCCCCCATGCTGGGATTACAGGCATGTGCCACCACACCCAATTTTGGGGCTGGTGCAGCATGTGGTACTGGGGATTGAATCCCGGTCCTTGCACTTGTCAGGCAGGCACTTAGACCGCTGAACTATCTCCTCAGCGCCTGAAGTTCAATTTTAACTGCACAAAATCTGTTACGGTGATAAACAAACAAGTATAACTAGAAGTACCCAACTATAAATAAAACAGCACTGCTGTGATCTTCCTGTAAAAAACACTATCACCTGCTCTGGAAAGGGAGGGAAAACTAAGATTTGCTTTTTTGTTGCTTTTGAGATGGAAATGAAAAACCCAAGTATTTTACTTACTATGGGAAAACAGGTATGTTCTGATGACGCTAATTTAGCTGACTCTTCATTCCTGACTCATCCCACACACACTGGGGTATAAGATTTATAATTAATAAAATTAACTTTAAAAAAAGAAAACAGATTAACTTTCAGCTTGCTTCTGGAGGCCAGGAACCTTCAGAAAGACTGAACATTATTCAGTGTTTTATCTTTTTGACTGTTTACCAACATAGCAAGGAACCTCGAACAAAGATGAGGTAAGGACAAGAAGAAACCAAACCCAGCAGCCACTTATTCAGAGCCTTGGAGAACAGAAGCGTACTTGGTAGCAGGAAATGTGTATGTGGGGAACATTTATGTTGAAGAACATACATGTAGAACACCATTAAATCATGTCTCAGTTACTTTTCTCTCACTGCTGGGAGAAATACTTCACACTCAGAATAGGGAAGGAATGGTTTATTTATTTAGCTCACAGTTACTAGAGGTTTCAATCCATATTCAGCTGGCTCCAAGACAGAGTGGCACGCAGGGCAACCTTTAACGGCGGTGGTAAAGAGCAAAGAGCAAGGGAGGGGCAGCACCTCAGGCAGCAAGCTAGCCTCTCAACTCCTCCTTACATTGTAATACAAATTATCTGCCCCAGGGTATGTGCAGCATCCACACCCACAATAATCAATCACAAACTCCAGAAGTCACCCATGACTGCAGGAGGCTTTGGGGGGACAACTAGACACAAACCATAACAATCATTTAACATACTTAAATGACCCACAGTAGTAGCCATTTTATAGAAGAATAAAGGTACCTCACAATAGACAGCTGCATATTAGACCCATTTCTTGCTATTTTCCTAATTCTCCATTTGCTGAACAGATTAAAATGCAACAATGCTGCTATTCATCTTTTAAAAGTATTTTTAAATGGATTCCCAGTGACTTCAGGATAGTCTACATGTTCAAGTGACTTAATGAGGCTCTTCCTAACATGTTCCTTTTCTCATCTCTAAAATCATTTCCCAAAGTAAGGTCTACATTTAGTTGTACTGATCAACCCTACCTCCCTCAGCATCTGTCCATTCCATTGACCTGTGCAGAAGCTTTCCCAATCTCCACTAGGTTCAGTCTGGCCCAGCATGATTTGAGTCCTTTAAAACTGCTCCCACTGGCCAGACTTTCAGCTCACAAATTTTGTGTTCCTCTTCGAGAACCTTGTGTGTTTGCCAGGTTTACATCTGACTGTGACTAGTAGGACACATCAAGAAACATGTGACCAGTTCTGTGGCTTTTTGCAGAGGCTTCATCTGAAATGGTCCTGTCATGGTGCACATTAAGGGCTCTGCGAAGTGCACTATACACTTTTTTTTTTTTTTTTTCCCAGTACTGGGGATTGAACTCAGGACCCTGCACTTGCCAGACAAGCGTTTATTCCACTGAGCTATCTCTGTGGCACTATGCACATTCATCACAGACTTTATAACATTTTCAGATGCCAAGTGGGATATGAAAAAAAATTCTGCAGCAAGTCCACCTCCAAGGACTTACTATGCAGCGTATCCTTTGGAGTTAGTGTCACCAAAGGTGCTGACATGATGATGAAGTATGAAACAGACCTAGTGAGGCATTTAGAACCAACGCACTTCAAGGTTAGCTCTACATCACTTCCTTAGGAAAGACCCCCTGAACCAGGCTGATCACCTCACAATGTTGGCAGAACACCAGCATCACAATGCTCACTAGAGCTGCATATTGACTTATATGATTCCTTTATTAGTATTTTCCTCGTCCCGTTAAAGACTAAGCAACAGCAAAACATTTCTTCCGCACTCAGCATATGCTGGGACACTTAAAGAGCACAATTAGAAAAAACTGCTATTGTCTGATGGGAGCTTTCAGTGAGCCAGGGTCAGAGAAAAGAGCATCTGGCATGCTTGGGACCCAAAAGCTCCAGGCACAAGGGTCTCATTATGGGGCAGTGGGAGTGGAAAATGTTCACATAGGAAAAAAGAGTTCAGCTTTCTTAAAGAAAACAGTTCCAACCATGAAAAAAAGGTTAGCAACATGTATTATATTATCTATTGTAGCTCTCTGTGCTGAGAGGAACTAGTAATAGTGATATTTAGTGGCACAGTGTTCACCGGTTCCCCAGGCCCTGCGTCTAAGTGCTGTTTTTCACTATAAACAGCTTCTTGGAGAAATGGCTAACTCCAGGGTTGGGGTAAAGGAAATACAGGAGAATTTTCAAACATCATGTTGCATCACAAAGTAAGGAAGTACCTAAGTAATTATGGAGACATCAAAAGGACACAGAAGCCAGCTCAATGTAACTCCCATTGGCTGGGTCTGGGATAATTTCAGTGTCAAAAAAAGGAAGGCACAGATAGCAAGCCTTTGAGTATAACACAGACAACAGTCCACATTAATACAAGTAAGCAAATGAATGAGAGAGAAAGAGCAAAGTCTACCCTGCAGTAGAATGCCAATTAACAAACGTAAAATGATGGAATTAGAGTAATACAACATAGCAACAAACAAACATAGTAACTGACTCAGAATAGAATCAACAGATGTTAGATCAGGTGAGTAAAATTCTGAAGAACTGGATTACTTACAGTCTCAAGTACTCCTCCTCACTTGTTAATTACCCAGTGGCACTACAACATGCGCATTAACTTTACATTGAGAAACTGGGGATATCATCTTAACCAATAGAAAATGTTAATACATCAATAAAGAGACAAACAGACCTAAGGTGCTTAAGAGTATCAGATCTTGTCTAAAAAGCACAAATACTAAAATAGCACATCAACACAAACTGAAGGAAATTCTACAAAACAAGTGGCCTTAAAATCTTTAAAACTATCATCATCATAAAAATGATGGGAGAAAAACTATTTCAGACTGAAGACATGACCACACTGGATCTGCAGAACAGATGGTCATGTTGGATTAATGTTAACTTCCTGATATTTATATTTGTACGGTGATTATATAGAAAAGCATCCTATATATAGGTAATGCGACTTTACAAATGGTTCAGAAATGTCAGTATTAAGATACTTAGGTAAGAGGTACTATTTTGTGCAATCTTTATATAAATTTGAAGTTTTTTAAAGTGTTGTCTCTCAAGGGCTAAGGAGATAGCTCAATGGTCTAAGCATCTGCTTGGCAAGCACAAGGACCAGGTTTGATCCCTGGTACTGCATGCCAAGCAGGTGCACCCTGCTTCGGAGTGTGCCCCGCCAGCCAACAAAGCCAGGCATGGTGGCACATGCCTTGTAATCCCAGCACTGAGAAGGCTGAGGTAGGAGGAGCACTATGAGTCTGAGTTGTGTAGCTAGACCCGATAACAAATAAATAAATAAATGATTAAAAAAATTTTAAAGTGTTGTCTCTCAAATATAGAAATCTAGTAAACTTTGAAAAGATAAAATGAAAAAGCTAATGGTACATCAAAAACAGATTCTGGCTTCTCCAAAGTCAAGATTTCACCACAGTTATATCACCTAAGTTTAAGGATCATGTATGTATGCACAAAAATATCAGTTGTTCTAATAATGAAATATACAATAACAAATTATTAGCCAAATGAAGTCTCTCTCAATGATCTATACTACAGGGAGATAATTAACTTTTGAAAAAAAATCTGTATATCAACAGTGGAAATACATTTGTATTTATACTTGATTAAAAGCATGCCTACACTGCTAAGTTTTTGTGATAACTGGTTATTGTATTAATTCTGGAACATCATGTAAACATGCAAATATAGTAAAATGGGGATCCTTTTTCTTGGGGGGACCAGAGGTTGAACTCAGGTCCTTGTGCTTGCCAGGCAAGCACTTATTCTACTGAGCTATCTCCCCAGCCCCCTAAAATGGGGATCCTTATTAAAAAAAAACAAACAACTCAGTATGTAGTTAAAGACTGAGCTGTGAAACCTCAACAGCACCTCATATCACTTCATTTTGAAGCTCAAACGACATTTATTACTTCTAAAATATAATTAACAGGCAATCAAGATAATATAAAATGTAAGAATAAGTTGGTACTTTACCTTTGTTCTTGAAAAGAATAGTTTGTCTTCTGTTTCAACAAGGTAGAAGAAGAACGGACTCTTATATGCCTTTTTCAGAATATTATTTAGCTTGGTATGCAAACTGGCACACAAGTCTGTAACGATATTGTCATAGGAGATAGACTGTCTTCGGGAAGACGGATTTATCTCTTGATATGTGGCTTCTTCAGAAGCCCTGTTTAACTCTTTATCCTGCAAATCAGCATGGCTGCTGTTCATTATCACCTTATTGAACTCAGCATATTCATTAAGAATAAGTGAAATATCATTCCGAGATTCTTTTGAAGTACTGTTGTGTTTCAGTTTGTTGAGGTGGAGTGAAACAGTTTGATTTCTCTGAGAATCTTTAAGATTTCTACTGTGACTATATCCTTTCTTACAAAAGGAGGCAGTGCTGTCCACATCACTGGGCGTGCGGCTTCTCTTGTGCTGACTCTGCTGGTGGGCAAAATTGGCATCAGAATGCAAAACTGTTACTAGAATGGGGCTTCTGCTCCTGGATGTAGGATGCAGAACCAGGGGCTCAGACGTTTTTGTCAAAGGGAATTCTCTCAGTGAAATTTGCGGAGGTAAGTCAGGTTGTTGAGAACTTCCCTTCACAACTTGTTTTATCTTATGTGTAAAACGCAGACACTCCAGATCTAAAGTGTTCTGCGTAGGGTTATCTGTCACTTGCCAAGTGTTTGTCCAGGAGCTGAGTGGGCCCCAGTTCATAGTGAAACTAGGGCACCTTTTCCCTCTATGCAAAGTTCTTGTCATGTCTTTGAATTCTCTTGTTATAGTAAAGTTATCATAATTCCTGGGGATACCATGGAAATCTCGGATTTGGACATAACGTGGCACACACTTATCTTCTTTCTCTAATCCAGTGGCCCAGCTACTGGGAGGACTGTTGATCTTGAACCCTTGAACTTCATTAGAATAGTCACAAGCTTCATTATCACTGTTATTTAAACTACTGAGAGAGTCATAGTCATCTTCTAGAGCATATTCATTCTTGCTCGTATAACTTCTCAAAATGCCAGAATTCTCCATAGCTATTTTGGGATTTCTATAGTCATCAAAGGCATCTTCATCAGAATCTCCAGAAAGGACTTCACAGTGTACGTCAGGAGTCATACTCTTGTCTACATTTCTGCCCAGGGCTGCAGAATCTATGTCGTCCCTGTGCCCCTCACTAGTGCTCTTCCTGCCAATATCCTCTTTAGAAACTCCAAACTCAAGAGTTTCAACAGATTCTGGAACAAAGGCATCAAAAGGTACTTCACTGATGCTTTCACTGGTGTGTATGTTACTTTTGTAAGAACATACATCGGAGGGCAAAAACTCATCATCTGACAGCTCTTTTATTTCACGTATGGATGTATTTGACAGTGCATGGACTGTTTCCTGTTCATTTTCTGTAGAAGCTGTGGAGTTAGACTGAAGGCTGATGGTACCATGATCTGTACCTTTTTGACATAATTCAGTTTCAGTTCTATTCCCAAGCAGACTGGCCATTCTGATGACTGATATCTCCTGTGTCTGAAACCCTAGTCCTACACTTTCTGGTCTTGTACACTGTGTGAATACAGCAGTATCTGAGGCAGAATCAAATTCTGAGCTCTCTGGATGCAGGTGTGCCTGCTTGGCATTACTTTCATCAGCAGAGGTAGAGTTCATAAACTTAACCTGAATGCAACTGCTACCATCTGTTTTCAAGTCACTATCATAGAGACTTTTCTTAATTCTTTCAGGGCTGCCCTGTTCTTTTAATGACATACCCACTGTTCCACTTAGAGCAGTTGTAGAACCCAATCTGTCAGCCAAAGACTTATTTTCAACAGTTTTTCTAGAACTAAATGGGGGTTGGTCTGACTCCAAGACAAGATGCTTTAAGCCCAAATTTTTACTCTCTCCGTTAACTGGTTGCAATGGTTTTCCTGATTTTACTTGTTTTTCAAGAGAAGGCTTGGAGTTATTTCCGTAACTGGCAACTAAGGCAGTATCATTTAACTCTGGGTCATGGCACTGCACCTTATCTGAGAAAGACGAACCCTCACTACGTTCACTTGGGGCAATTTCCTCAGTTGTTTTATCAGGAAGCATTAGTCTACTTTCTTCTCTTGGAGAATTGGTTAATATTAGAGGCATTTGAGCAGAGAGCTGACTCTTCGGTAGCTGAGTTAAGTTCTCTTCTCCCACTAGGGGGTTAGGAACAACAAAAAAATTTTGTTTTTCTATTACAGCTAAATTTTCTGACTCAATCTGGGAGAATACGTTACTTCTTTCCCACTGTGTATCATGAAGTTTTAAACTGCTTCGAGGCACAACCTGAGAGGACCATGTTGTTTCTTCAGTTGGTATGAGGGGATCAGGACTAGAAGCTGGTGACACTTCTTCAATTAAAGAACTAAAGGGAAAGTCAGAAGTAACATTAATTTTCTCCCCAATCTCAACAGTACAATTTTGTTTAGGAAGTATTAAAGTAATTGGTTGTAAACTATCATCTTTTCTCTCCTTGTTTTCTAGTGGTTCTTTGGACCCTGAAGAGTAAGATGAAATAGTACAAGACGAATTCACTTCTTTTTTCTCTATGAGTGTCATATCTTCTGGCTCCGCTATTTCTTCAACTACATCCTGAAGTTCTAAATTTGACCCTGGAGCCTCCTGAAGTTGCTCTGCTTCCTTAACTGGCACTTCACCCCGGGGGCTTGTAGGTGGAGATATTGTTAGAGTCAGGTCAATATCAGAATTTTCTTCTTGTAACTCTAGGCTGACCTCCTGCCCATTCATAGACAAATTAGTTTGTTCAGCAAAGACTGAACTAAATGATTTCAAATTCATATTTTCACAGCTTAAACTATTTTTGTTATTCTTTAGTTCTAAAGAGTCACTGGATACACTACTTTTTGGTGAGACAGGCTCAGGGGAATACCTTTTTCCTGAAGAAGCAGAAGCTGATGGTGAGACTTTTTCAACCTGTGATGGTTCTATTATCTCTTCTGAAGATATGTTAAAGAGATTTTGAGTCTGCAGACAGACATCTTGAGAGTGTTTTATTTCTTCACTGGGTAATGGATAACTAGAATGCTTAACTAATGATAATGCCTCCATTATCAGTGCTTTATCATATGATGGTGACAAGATGGGAAGAGGCATCTCTTTCTGTAAAGAAAGCTGTTTTTCATCTGGTGTCTCTCTTTTTCCTGAAGAGATAGAAAGGTTGGTAGTATTTTTCTGTCCTGATACTGCTAGAGACGGAATGTCCCTACCACTTTCACTTTGTGCCTCTTCCAATGAAGATAGAGTATGTCCAACATTTGTAGCAGGCGACACTTTAACTGATTCACTACTAAAGGCTGTAAGTTTCTCAACTCTACTTACTTTTGTATGTACTGGTACACAGGCATTCTTTTCTAAAGTGAAAGTAACTGGTTTTAGATTAATCACCACATATTCCATATTGTCATCTGTCCTTTCCAAGGAGGACTGGCTTTCATTGTGCACAGGGCTGCTATGCTGGATAACATCCTTTAAAGCACTTGTGTTTGTCTGCACTGCTGTACACAAATTATCAACTCTGCTTTCAAGATGGCTGTAAACAGACTTTCCACACATCTCTGGCTGACTGCTGGGCTCATCGTAAGTCTTGGTGCATGTGGCTTGTGGGCCAGTGTTACTGTAAGAAACCATTCTTTTGCTATCAAGTGACTGGAAGGCTTTATCTTCATCAGAAATAAAAGGTCCATTAGTTTGAGTATTTCCAGTAACAGAAAGCAGATTAGAAGCTTCTAGTTTATCTGTAGATTCTTGCTCAGCTTTCCCTCCAATTATCTGAAATGAGAAAAGTAAACATAACAAAACAAAGTATGAGTCAAGCAGATCCTAAAAGC